>OMNM01001403.1:0-13462 GCA_900302745.1 Parablennius parvicornis
TGCCGCTGCGGTGCCGGCGGTGCTTTTCCTTTCGTGGACTCGGACTGCGGGATCTCATCTTCATGACAACAGTGCTGTCATCTTCAGAGCTGAAGTCAGAGCTGTCTGAAGAACTAATCCCAGGGCCTGATGTGGGGAGTTGGATCTGAGAATAGACGAAAAAGAAAACGAAGGAATGGATAAAGAAATTGATGGCTTTTACGGACTGCTAAATCTTATGAGTGTGATAATTTTGGAAGTGGTGGCCTCGAGGCCACACTTCATACATAGGTTCTATTCCCACAGTGGACAGGTCACCACTGAGCAAGACCCTCGACCCCCAGCAGCTCCCCAGAGTGCCTTAATGTGGCTTCTCACTCCATCCTAGAAATAGGATGGGTAAATGTGGAAAAAACTATTTCCCCAAGGAGATTAAAAAGTTTTTTTTCTTCTTCTTCCTTATCAGCTGCTGCATGTAGCAAAGTGGGTTTCATGAGCTTAGGTATTATCCAAAGTTAAACTACATGATGTTAGATGAACACAATAAGAAGTACTATAAAATGCAACGAGAATCATGTCATTTTGGAAGTCATCTACATACACTGCCTTCAGAAAGTAAGCAAAACATGCAAATCGAGAATTAATATGCTATCCTAGCAGCACTTGTGTATATGGATAAAACAACTCTGTATGAAAACACACAGAGAGAATGTTGATGTGCTAAAGCATTTTACATTCTGGAGAAACTGCCAACCATTGCTTTGATGCAGCAATTGTGTTGTTTCATCAACACATCCTTTTCTGCGACATTTCTATTCATTTGCTGGAGCTGTAGCTCATAGTCTCGGTTCCACTGTGCAGTGTAGCGAGGCGGCGGTCGTGAAATTACAGTCAGGAGATTATCTCAGACGGTGTCGTGTGCAAACTCTAAAGACCACAGATTTTAAACCCACAATCAAAGATATTGCTATGATTATGTATCATCAGTCAGAGATTACCAAAAAATCAACGTGTATATATAACATACTAACACAAAAAGAGCAGCAGAGTGCAAACAGAGGCCATAAAACAGGTTGTAGACACAGATGAGAACAGAAGTACTAAAAGCACTTTGATTTTTTTTGGACCTTCACATGTCAGTGGACCATGATTACCTGAAATGGCTCTGTTACTCCCACTATCGTGCTCATGTTGTTGCTATAGTAACCCAAGATAAAGTCCCCTGAGCCTTTGGGCAGTTCCTCCTCGGTAAAGGTTACCTGGAGAAACAGTTAGTCAGACATTTATTTCAAGTTAAAGGAGAAGATTTGTGACCAGACTCTTAACACGGCTCCAGATTACCTGATGTTCCTGACGATGAAAATCAGCTTCCTCTTGCTTGGCCCACACATATCCCACATAGTCTTTGTGGTGTTTGAAACCCACCTATAGAGAGCAGCAGTGAGCATCATCTTCAACGGGACCAAACTAGATAACTCTGAGAGATATTGTATTTGTGAGGCTCCACTGGATATGTAATTTGATATTGTTGATTTTTGCAAATCATTTGATGATGTAGATCTTCGTTACCTTGTATAGTCCGATCCAGTCCCAGGAGCTGCGAGCGTAGCTGGGCACATGTTTGAATATTGCTGTGGCATCAGCAATACTGTTCCACTCGTCCTCCACTGTAAGTGTGACCAGGGGAACATCCACCCTGTATGGGAACTATCAAACGCAACAACAACAATCGGGGGCCATGATTAAGAGTTTTAGGCTCAAAACCGAACATCATAGTCCATGGTCGTTATAAGACAAACAGCACAACAATTATTCATACAATGTTTCAACTTATGAGTAAATTAAATGCTACTTCACTTTTTTAACTGACTTCCCAGATCCTCAAAAATATATTTTGCTTGAACAACATTCTTCTTCTCAGAGGCATATTGCATTGCTTTTCCAAAGTCAAGGATTTCTTTGCTTGGGCACATCAAAATAAACATTTCCTACTTTTAAAACAGTCACTCAACTCTGTAATCTATTCTTAAATGTCAAGGTTTACAAGTTTCTCTCACAGAGAACCTAAAGTGTAACTACAAACTTATATATTTTGAGGGGCAAAGTCAAGACCTGCATTTTGAGCCGAGCTCTTAATTTAATTTCAATTATTTAGACTTTTATGTTTTTTCACTTACAATTATGTTTCCTCAATTCCTGTGTTGTATAAATACCATTATTGACTTATTTTTTATAAGACTGTTTCTACTGTATCGAGCACCTTGTGTCGGATTCTGTGTATGAAAGAAGCGATCAACTGAAATTTCTGAGAGGAAGATATGAATAATGTGTCCTTCTGCATTTTTAGCATATTTTGAATTTTATGGCAGCAGCCCAACTCAAAGACTTTAAAACAAACAAATGATCGATTTCTGCCTTTATTTTCACTTAACACAGCGTCCCAACTGCTTTGGAATGTATTGTGTATTAACAGAAGCCTCCTAGTCAACAGTCTATATTTTCATGTGGCCCATCAGCCCGCTAGTCTGACCTTTACAAGCCCTTAATACACTGAAAAAAAATGCTTTTCACATAGTGGGTATGACTACAGGAGTTTGGCCGTGCCTGCCTATTCTTTTAATTAGTTTTATATCCTTATATCCTGTAATTATGTCAATATAAAATCACCTGAAGAAAGATGTAATGTAAAAAACCAGACTGTGTCCCACCTGTAGGGTGAAAATGGACGAGACCGGTTTGTGGTCACTGACTGTGTACTCCATGTGACTTCTGTAGTAGTGCTGTGTCACTTTAGGGCCGCTGGTCAGCCCTGAAATGGAGCCACGGTTGCCTGCGCTCAGAGCCACACCAGCAGGGGCGGTGGCTCTCAGACGCCACAGGATGCGGTCGGTCCAAGCTGGTTTACGCTTCTTCCCACTGGAACACCCCCAGAAACAGGAAGAGGAAGGAGAATAAACATCGAGTGGTTAAAAATACACATAAGGGGGAAAACAAAGGCTTTTATGCTCAATTTCATGCTTTGGGCTAGTGAAGATCTTTTTCCAGAGAAGAGCGCACTGATTAGAGCTTAAATATCAAAGCAGTGGCTTGGAAATCATAAAAAAACACCTCAGGCATCACCAACCTTGTGTCATATGTATCTGTTCCAACATCAAACTTGTAGGTCGGAGGGAATTTCAGCGGTCCTTCTTGGAATCCCTCCAATACGGTCTCACTGTCTTTGGCCATATTCAGCTGAAAAGAAGAAAATGAGTAAACATCACTTTCATTTGATTCTCAGCAGCTCTCCACTAGGAAAGATTCAGTTCCTTCATTCCCCTCTCGTGGCTTAACCTACACAATGCAGGATAATACAGCATGAGTTCAGTCTGTGAAGTGACAAGTCTTCAATCAAACTCAGATGAAACTTATAGTTTTAGATTGGATAGCATCACATTGTTTGGACAAGTGTACAGAAATGAAAGAACATATTTAGAAATAACCCAAACAACTGTCAAATAAGGACACAGATTAAGTGTGATACATACACAAGTCTGCTGCTTTTCAGGAAAGCCTCAGTATGATCAGTTGAAGTTGTCCAGCATAGTACTTTATATTGTCACAAATAAGAGCAACTTAATTTTTACCTGATCGTTTTCCCACAAGGTGGAATACTTGTTGTTGTCAATGGCTGCCTTTACCACTTGCATATCCAGGTCGTCGATGCGGAAATTAAGATCTCCCAACCAAAACACAACACTGTAAAAAACAAAAAAATATATATCAGTTCTAAATCTGACTAGATGCTTATGTGTGTGTCTGTGTTAAAGTGAGCAGACTAACTCATGGTCCAGGACTCCAGTGGCAGCTTGGCCCTCAAACTGCTGCTGCTGCAGGATGCTCTCAAAATCCTCCATGCGCTGCTCTGAGTTTTCCATGTGGGCCGGGAGGTGGCAGTTCAGGAAACAGATGGTGTGACCGAACACCGACATGCGAGCGCTCACTCCACCTTTATTCCCCTGGAACACAAGGAGGCAGACACGAAACCAGACTGTCACAGAGAGGACGAGCACTACCTGGGGACAAGTGGAGGGAGACGTCTGAGGTGAACATTTGGCTGTAAACAAAACTAAATGCTTGAATGAATCAATAGTGTGAGTGATGAAAACGTGTGCTGAGATAATAATAACTATGTCAGTACTTGTGTCTCAGCCACAGACAACAGGAAGTTTATTCATTAGACACCACTGGGGAGCAACATGAATATTTAATGCTACCAGTAAAGTGTGCAGCGGAGGAAGCCGATGAGTCTGCACACGTCATCTCACGTCTGAGCTCCGACCCACTAAAACACAAACATGCTTCACGATAATTCGTGAAGTACATGCTAATGTGCACAAATACAGAAAGAACTCATTAGTATTACACTATAACTTCAAGAACCTGTATGTTTGGGGAGATCCTTCTAATGTCTTCCGTGTTAAACCAAGTCACTGTGATTAAGTGACATGTTTCATCAAGCCTATGTTTTTATAGTAGAGTTTGAGTTTGTCATATTTTTCCTTGTTGCAGCTTGTCTATTTTCTTATACCAGTTAGCACACATTAACACATGTACTTTGCCTCTGGTTCATTTTGGTTATGCTTGACTTTCCAAGCATGAACAATTGCTGGCTGTGGAGCAATATATACCTCTGTATTAAAAAAAACACAAATCAAGCAGGATTTGACAAACAAATTAATATCCCACTTTAAAAGCCATCTTTTCATGCCTTTGAAAAAAACAAATGCATGAAAAGATAGCTTCTTTTTTATGTTTAGAATAGCAATTTTTTAATCTTTCAAATAATGCTGAGTAAAAGGTGCTGTCTTTAAACAGAAAAAAATAAAATAAACCTCGGTACAAGAAAAATAAAGAGAGTTTCTCTTAGCAGGCTGCATTGTCCATTTGACCGATGGCTCGCCAGGCACTGACATGGGTTCATGTCAATTTGGCTCAAAAATGGGCCCTGCTTTTCGACAAACACAGTATTTACATAGTATTTAATAGTAAATTTTTCCCCCTTTTTCAAATCCATTCTCTAATGGATGTCTTCATGTTTTTTATTTACGTTTCATGTTGAAATTTCCACTCCTTGTTCAGCTTTTGGATCACTTCAACTATTTGCCCTCCCAGCATATGTTAACGCCCAGCTTCCTTTAATATGAACGAGAATTCATTTTTTAATCAAAACTCATAACTGCTTGGTCCCAAAATGAGTGAAACACCCCAACCCAGAGACTTTCTACTTCAAGGCTAATACTGAAGCTAACGGCCTACTTGGGCTGGCCATTAGCTTTAGTATTAGCATTAGTCTACCCCCACAATCTCTGTGAAATGTTTGTGACCACATTTTTCCAAGAATTTTTCAAACAGATCAAAATAACATGTGTGCACATCACATTGTACTCCCACTAACAGACTTAACTTCAGCTGAACTTGATGAGTGGATCAGTCATCGGACTGACCCAGAGTGTTGACTGCTCAGTTAATCTGACACGGCAACACTATAATGTTGTAGCTAAGTGTGTCATATTAGAGAATTGTAAGTAATGCTAAAACTACTGAAGTAACTAGTGCAGTAACTGTTACATTGTCTAGAATTTGTAGTAACTTGCACAACAGTTGTTCTGAGGCTTGCGTCACACAATGCTGATCTCAGAACAGCGCTGCAGTCCGCTCACCCAGTAACCACCCAGGCCTGTCCGGGTGGTCTCAGTCTGGACTCCACGGATGAAAGGCAGGTGGAAGTATTTGGCAAAAACCAGCAGTAACAACCCCTGCATCCGTTGGGAGGTCACCTGCAAGACAGACGGAAGAGACAGGACAGATATACATGACTAGATAAGATGGGTCAGGCAGCAGGGATGATAGTTTGAATTTTGCATGATATCTCAAAAAACAGCAGCTGTAAAGTTCACTTGCACCACAGGGTGACTGTATGTGTATGAAGTATCTTGGCCTTTTCTCGCTCTGTTTGTCTTCTACTGTCTTGATTTTCCATCCTGCCCTGCAGGGCGCTACGGCCTTGCTCTCACTACATGAAGCACTGCACATTATAGCTTGTGGTGAACCTATGCTGTAGCTGTGAACCACTTTACAGGAGAAAACCAACAGTTCAGGCATTTGATGGTCAGACCTCTCCCCTCTCCAACATCCTATAGGAGCTTCATGTTGCACATGGGATGCAAATTTCCATATTTGTGCATCTTTGATATGAACAAATGACAGATCATTTTGGCATAACTAGAAAGATATACGTAGCTTACATTTGGTAAGCAGAACATAACTGCATACAATGTCAACCCGCTTCCCAGATATGCATGTTCATTCCCCGCTCTCCCTTTATCCGGCCGTCCTTACATCCCAACCCCCAACCACAGTCTGAAGAAGCACAATCACACCCGGCCTGAGGGCAGTAATGGAGGCATAAATCTCCACGTGACAGAAGACCCTCTTGCTTGTATACCAACGGGCTCTTTGAACAACTTTGTTGCGTAATAGATTCCACTGAACCGTAAAGAGGACCGACTTTATTTTATGATGCGTGTGTTTACACAGTCAGGAGTTAGGGTGTGTATGTGTGTGTGTGTGTATATGTGTGTAAAAAGTCCAAAAGAATGCACTTCTGCCTGCAAATTCTGTGAGTGAGTAGCATTTCTTATCAACGTCAGCGGACAGTGGAAACTGCTGAAGGCTGTCAAGCTCTATTTTGGCTGAGAACCGGAAATACATTTAGGCCGAAGGACGAATGTGTGAGACGAAGTGAGAGAGTGTACATGAGCAGCTCTATATGTTTTGCCCTGCACAACACACACACACGACTGAATACATGAGCTGTTAGTAAGTAAGATGTTACTAGAATCAAGCATTATTAAAGGATTCTGTACAAAGGGCGTTATACTGATTTTAGCTGCTTAAACAGAGGCTCAATACAAACACATGAAAATATGTTATTTTTTGGAATGCATTGAATTAAATGAAGTACATGATGTCTAAAAAGTCGTGTTGTAACACATTTACATCATTGAACAATGCAATTACAAATTAAGGTCAGAAAAAGCTGCCCTGACCAATAACGTGCACTTAAATGCTAGCTTAGCTGAACACAAATTATGGTGACAGTCAGCAGAAGATGTGCAGTGAAGAATGGAGGGGAAAATGTCTCGCAAGCTCTGTGCTGCTGCAGTGAAAAGGCTAATTTGAGTCGGCTTTCTTGTGCTCGCAGCAGTTACAGTACGAACCTGATGATAAAGCTGTGTGAGCCCACAATCTCAATGCAGAGAGAGCAGATAGGGCGTATTGTTACTGCATGTCTGCCCACCATATAGTGACTGGACAGTTGCCAGCAACATCACTTTATAACTCTTTCTGCTTGAAAGCTTGATAAACTCCATCTTCTTCATTCATCCCAAACTGCAAACAGTGTTACTCTCCACTGGATGCACGCACAAACGTCACGTGGAGATGGGTTTAACTAGGTTTAAACTACCGGGAGATAGCTGGAGGGTAGCGTCAGTCTCGCTGTTGGAGGCCCGTCAACAGTGACAACGACAGCATCCAAAAATAAAACAGCACCCTGGGAAACATTTGTCTAGCTCTTTCAGCTCGACAGCTGATTCACGCTCACTGGCTCACCATATCAACACAGCCAAGCATCGTTTCAGAGGCGGTCAGACCAACACCAACCACAGCTGCGGCATGAAATCCTCAATAATGAGACAACAATGTGCCAACAGATCAGTCGTTTTTACATATATTTTTGATCATATGTCAAAAATTGTTCAAATATGACCTTCCTTTAAATGATTTGCGTTGTGTGACTGTCTTACCATGTTTTCAAAGGAAAGTTGTCAAACTTTCAATAACATGATGTGATCAAAAGATATTGCTTGACTTGCATAACTGTGGTGTATATGGTAACACTCTCGTCTCACAGCAAGAGGAGTCCCACGTTCGAGTCCAGGGTAGCCTTTCTGGGCGTTTGCTTGTTGTCCCGGAAAATGGGCTAGCTCCAGTTTGTCCAGTTTCCTCCCACAGATACATGCACCTGGGGGTTATTGGATGTATCTAATTGGTGATTGTGAGCATGTGGTTATCTGTCTCACTTCGTTTGCCACGTGATATACCGACGACCAGTCCAGAATGTACCTCGCCTTCACCTACTGTCAGCTGGGACCAACTCCAGTGCCAAGTGATCCTAAGTGGTACAGAAAATGAATGGATGGGGAGTGTGAACACACATCCACAAGTACTATTTATGACTAGAAAAAAACGTTGGTTCTCATGCATTAAATTGACCAAAATGACACACCATTTCAGGCACATAAATGTTTTTAAATGAATACATTTCATACTTGATTTTTGTGATGGGCTGGCAACAAAGACACTATCCTACTCTAGAACATATTTGCCATCCCTAAAAATTAATGTTAATGTATATTTAAAAATGCTTGCACTATAAGTGTAAATGTTAAAATAGGACCTACATCAATACTTTGCATAAATATAACTTTGGAGAAAAAAAGAAAGAAAAAAATGCATAATCCAAATACCGTCACTTGCCTGATAAATGGTTAATATATTACTTCCATACTGAGCATGTGAATCAGATGTGAAACTAAAAAAATAAGGAAAATAAGGTTGCTAAGGAGATCTGTAGGTAGAAAGAGTGAGACCAAGACGAGGTAAGAGCTAGAGCTCCTCTTTGCATTAGCTAGGCAGACAGAGGAGGATGGGAGATACGCTGACATCACATGCCTGTTATAAATCATCCACCCATCAGTTGCTCGGGGAACAAAATGAGCCGAAACAGCGAGAAGCGGAGATCTCATCAGCAACCATGTGATGTGTGTGAATCGAAGCTGTTGAATGTTTTACTAGCGCATGTATATGTGTTTGCTACAAAAGCCATTACTGACCAGCACATAACCGAAGGGGCTGAGTCTCTCCATGCAGACTTCGCTCCACTGGTCTGTGAAGAGGACGTCTTTCAGCCTTTTGTTAATCATAGAGTTCACTTCTTGCAGCCTTGAAGAAAAATGACACATAACAGAGCAAAAGGGTCAGACACTGACACAGATGTTAGAGGAGCTAATGAGAGGGAGCTTCGATCATGAAATCATTAATTTCATACAATTATTTTTTTGCCATGAGGGGAACTTGAAAGCAATCTGAGCCTGACTACTCATTAATGGCATTGTCTTCGCTGTCTACATGTGCCGAGTGAACATAAATGGAGGAAATCTGTTTCATTTTAAGTAAACAGGATGAAACACTCACCCGATAATATACATATCCGTGTTTCCATCGCCCACATTCAGCCCCAGCAAAGCAGTGATGTCGTCAGGCGGAGCAGCCGAACCCACGTTCCAAGTGATGATGTGCACCCTGATAGAAACGAGTGTGACATAATAAACACTCTTGTCCTACTGATCTATGTCCAGAGTCTTGAATGACTCTGCAGGGTCTCCCGATGCCTCAACTCCATCCTCGTGACAACTACACCAACAACATGGTTCTTCATTTCAGCTTCTCACAACATAATGTGAGGTGTTGATAGTATGAGTTTCACATACACTTCACCACAATTTATATATCCAGTGATGCACATCATTCTGACTCCTCGCAGCCAAATGTGAGTTTAAATTGACTTACAATTAATTGATACCACTCACTTGAATAAGTTACAAGGACAGCAAAACACTTCGCTTTTAATTGGTGGGCCTGCACTTTAGTTTGGTCAAAGCACACAAAAGCTTGGTACATTTAATCAGTCATAGTCACAAATACTTTCTGTGTAGATTAAGTTAGTTATTTCATATAATAGTGACTTTTGGTGTATTTTCTCTGGAGTTGTTCACTGTGTTTATAACAGATATTGACTGTTATGTTAGTTGAAATACCTTGAGTTAAACTCCTCTGTGTCTAAGAGTGAACTCCATGTCTAACACGAGTGTCACCAATGTGACTCACATCTCTGTAATTTAGTGAATAATTATCTTCCTCTGAAGAACCTGCCATTTTCTCACCATGCTATCATTAAACCTCCACCTCACTCTAAAACAGGCTCATATTTAGTTACTTTAAATGAACCTCTGTAAGAATACCTAAAAGTCATCACACATTCAAGAAAAGAAATAAAATATACCTATAGTTTACTCATAATACCCCTAAGTCAATGTGTGTTATGTTGATTGCTGCTGTCGTCTAAGTATGTATTTCTAACTCCGAACATCATGTTGTGAAAGCTGTTGACGTCAGTGTTATCTGATTTTGTAATACCATTTCCAAGAATACATATGACTGAAAAATGATTCATAAACTATTCAATTGAAATCATGTAAAGATTTATCAAATGTTTCCATTCCGTGTGAAAATAGCTCTGCATGGAACAACTGATTTCAACTTAAATAGTGCTACATGTTCATCAGGAATCACATCTAAAAGTGCTCTGTTTAGGGAGATATACTAGGAGAGAATGTAATGGCTGAGTTGATGAGTTTGTTAAATGTGTTATTAAATTCAAGGAAGCTACATGTCAATGATAATCCTAAGGCTCTGTACTGTCAAGTGCTGGTACATAAGCACTAAAGCTTGGTGTGCCAAAGAAAGTCTTCCTCAGCTGTGTGGGAACCAGAGGCCCTGTGGAAACAAGCTGAGGCATGACAGTTAAGTCACACACACACACACACACACACACACACACACACACACACACACACACACACACACACACACACACACTGTGACTATTCATCCCAAACTCTGCGTCGGCGCTCCCAGACTTTCATGTCAGTAGGTTTATATCTCCAACCCCACTTTGGATGTTCAGTCAGCAGCGAGCGCTTGATTCTCCGCTGACAGTGTCACTCCGATGTGCACGGGCACATCAAGCGCTTAGTTTTTACCCCGTTTGGTTTCACTTTGTTTTGCGAGTCATGTTATTCTCTTGTTTTGAGCGGCGATCTGTTCTAAGAGACGAACCCGGCGGCGGCCTGATTGCGTAAGAAGAAACGCGGAGCCGAGGTCAACCTGCGTCCCCTCCACCTGAGACATTTATGTTATTTAGCTTAATGAATCCGCCGCGGCGCTGGCACTCTTGACAGGTTCGGGAAGTTGCTCGGCATGTACGTTAGGTTGACTCTGTCAGAGACTCACCTTGTTATCCCGCAGGGACCCTGCGCTCTCTCTGAGCAAACATCTCCCGACACTTTGCCTGACAGCGTGTCACGATTTCTGCCCTGAGCTCCACTCTAGGCGAGGAGGATGAAGTGACCCAATGAGACTTTTTTTACCTCCTCAAAGCAGAAAAATAAATGTGTCTGGTATCTGTCAGGCGGTAGCTGGTTCTGCGAGTCTGTCTGTCTACGCTGGAACTTTTTTTTCTATGTTTTTGAAAGCTTGAACTCAACGTACTTTCAAATGTGACAGCCAATGTGTCATGCAAGATGAAATCCCACTTTGGAGTCTCCTTCTGGAAAACTTTCAGAAAAAACCTTCTTATTTCAGCCATTAAACTTCTAAATAAGTCATGTTGTTATTCCACTTACATTTATGTGTTGAGCTGCACTACATTTAAAAAGCTAATCCAGCCTATCCAGTTTTATTAATCCAGCATCTAATCTGTCCTTTGTCCTATTAGAAAGATGGCAGACTGAATGTTACACACAACTGTGTAAAGAAAATAGGTGTAAAACTCAAATTTAGTACAATACGGTGACTCAATGATCTGGTTTCACAAAAAAAATGTTATACACTGCACCTTTAAATCCTTCATGTAGAAAAAAAATATATATATTGACGAAGACTGTGGCTCCAAATCTGGGGCATGGGTCCCCTTTGGGTGGAGCACCAGAGATTTCTATGGAGGGGTTCAGGTTTTTTCTGCAATGAGGCTGTCAAAAATAGATTTGCACTTGTCAAAGAAAGTCATAATAAGCTTCAACTCTCAACAGGGCCTCACTTTCTCTAACTTTTACTTTACTGGTCAGTTCATCGGCAATATCACCTTTATTCTCTGCACCCTCAAACCAAAGCCTCGACTTTAGCCATCAGTTTTGCCATTTTATACTAGAGCAAAATATATATATTATACTTAATACTCTGAGCCATTTATAATAATTGTCGGTGGTGTCAGCTCTCCTTCTGTGTTAAGTCTGCATCACTTCCTGTCATATTTTGTTGCTCACTGTTTTGTCGGCATCTCCATTCACTTGTTCTTCCCCTCATCTGTGTGTCTGACTGTTTCAAAGCCTTCCGCCTGTGTCACTCCCTCCATGTGTCTGCTGCCACATCGTCTTGTCTGTTCGCAGTCAGACAACTTCAACTTCCTCGTGCTCCCTGTACTATCTTTGTGTTTTATGGATTCCAATGTTTCTGACTACTCCCTCTGGATTCTCCTGATACTTCTGCCTCCTGAGTGTTTGGAAAATAAACTGGACTCTGCTCCTGAGCCTCATTTTTGGCCCCATCATCAGTGTGACATGTAGAGGGTAAAGGTGACAGGAAGAGGAGGCGAAAGGTAGGGGGGAGCACACAGCTCTCCCCAGACCAGTGAACAGACGACCAGGACAAAGATACAACTCGCTCTGGAAAAACACCCGTATGTTTAGCCTTTGTTTCTTCAAATAAACCATCAACTTAACTGCAAGCAGACGGAATGGAAATTCTGTTTTTAGGTCTGCATCAGTTCACTCGGGCTCCATCTGGGTAGTGATGGCAATAAAACGGACAATGGGACTTTGAAGCGTAGAATACTGTTCAGTTTGCTTCCAAAATGTAGAATAACATCTATTGTCCAAAGTGTTATAATCATGGGTTTAATCCTGTATCTCCTGTTGATATATTTATGAGTTTATCAGTTTCTAGCTCTGTTTAGTTACATCAAGTCTGATTTAAGATTTCATTACTTGATTACTTTCTGAGTGTTTCCAACTGTGTGTTGTCTATAGTCTGTACTGTATACTGTATTTACCCTTTGGTTTTTGTTTTCATGTATCACTAATCTCTGATACATAAATTCAAGGTCTTGGGTTGCAAAGCAAGTTAATTAATTAACCTTTGCATCATTTCTTGGTGACAAACACTTCAAATTGAAAGTTTTTTTTTTAATACATGAATTAATTCCATATATTGCAGCTTTTTTAGTTTCAAACGATGTTTCATGACAGTATTTGCTCAATCTGGGACTTGCCTCTATCACCGCCTTGGAGTGTTCCCCCAGGCAGGGCAGACCCTCTGTGTCCCCCAGGCACCGTATGGCCCGGGGCAGACTCTTCAGGACAGATGAGGCTCTCCTGAAGGCCAGGCATTGACCCTGAATCTCGCTGAACTCGTATCTCTCCGCCAGCACCTCAAAAGCATCCTGCAGGGAGAGGAAGAGGAGGGCAGGTCACGGCAGATGGAAGGATGATGTGGCAGTGGTGGAGAAGACAAAAAAAAAAAAAAAAAAAAAAAAAAATTC
>OMNM01001405.1:18359-30974 GCA_900302745.1 Parablennius parvicornis
GGGGGAGGGATTAAACTAACACATCAAATGTCACTGATTCCTTTATCAGCATTTCGGTCATGGCTAGTTTAGTGGTTTGCTATCTCTTGGAACACACAGCTGGGGTCCTATCTAGGTATGAACACAGATTGTGCCTTGGGCCCAGGTAGCACATTATGTGACAGCGCTCTTGGAGATGAACGCTAAGCAGATAATGCAATTCCTTCCAATACTTGTCATTAACTCCTGACTGCCAGGCATATTGTTAGAGCCCATACTGAAGCAACGCCACATCATTGAAAGTGCGACTCGGGTCCTGACCGCCTGTTCCACCCAGTTAAGAGTAATAGTTTCCTTTTAAACACTACTTAAACAGCCCTCAAAGTGCTCTTAAAATTGCAATGTAATGAAAGCGTCATGCACGAAACTGGACCGCGAGTGCCCCAGTGGCTGGTATCACTTGAAAAGGGACCATTTAAAAGGCGAGCTGCAACACATGACGGACAGCTTCTTCTCTATGCTAACAAGTGGAAAGGGGCTGACAAGTTGAATTATATGGGTATTACACTGGTCCAGTGTGGCTGTGTGGACCTGCTGACACCACCACAATAAACATGACCCATCACACAATGGCCTTTTAGCCAGGCAAAGGCACCAAAATAATGAAAACCCACGTCCCATTTTACTTTACTCTGAGCACCTAAAGCCGGTAAAGTATCCTCCTGTGTTTTTACCTTTCCTGCTTTCACATCCTCCAGCAAAGTGTCAACCACACAACCACACATCAGGATTGACGTATTGTTTCATTAAAGCGATGTCAAGTTAAAATAAGTGGAAAGCACTTAAAACAGCTGCATATGTGCACATTCTTGTAATCAAGGTGCAGCGACACCGACATTTTGGTCAATGCCACCGTCATTCAGTGAGACTGAACGTGACGATGTTGGGAAAACTGAATGATTTAAACAATACTCACACAAACTGTTAAATCCTATGCTGTAAACACCACATTCACGCTGTGAAGTTGATTTTTTTTAATATAACTCTCTTTCTTTAATTCAAACACAATCATAATATCTGCCAAACAACATTACTTTTTCACTCATCTCTTGCTTTGGATATACCAGTTTGATAGATATACTGTTGGTTCTTCTGGAAAAGAATCTTGAATGACGAATTCCCCTGTGAAAGGGAACGTTTCCAAATAAAGCAATTTGCTTGAAGTCATTAGCACAAGAGGACAGTGTCCTTCCAATCCTTCCAGCATTTGCTAAATAATTCATGGACCATCCAAGTGTAACTGAGGTTTTGACAATCATTAATTTATTGAATTGATGACCTGAAGGGCCATATCACAGTCTAATAGCCAGGTGAATTCATACATCTTTCCAGGTGCAGTATTCAAGATTCCATTTTTTCCATTGTAACTCTGCCTTTTCACAGAGCAGCCACAAGCAGAAACCATCTGCACACTGTGGATAAATGTAAATGCTCCCATGCCCATACAAAAGTGTCTATAACATTTCTCTCTGTGTCTTGTCATCTATATATAAACACGTGAGAAGCATTGCATTTAACAGAAGCAGTGTGTTGCAACTCATTGCACAAGCTGCTGCAGATAGCTGATTTTTTTTTCTCTCCAAAGGAAATACAGACATTCACAAAAGGAAACCTTCATTTTATTATTCAGATTGAGATGTTGATAAAGAAAGAGAACAGCTAAACAAAAGCATGAAAAGTATGCGACTGCACAAAAGCACTATTTTTCAATAGGAGTAAAATCCCAAAACATACTGAAAGCAAGATGAGAATCACTATTCTTCTTCTTTTTTTTTTTTTTTTTTAATCAAGCACTTTATTTAGTGCTGTAGGTCCCTAAAGAATGAGTTTATGAGGTTTTTATTTCAGGTCACCTATGTGACCTGTAATAGCTGTCTACAGTACGTGGTTACACAAGAGTCTGATCAAATATATAGAATTGTCTACAATTGCAACTCATCAAAAGAAAACTGAGGGATTTGATGAGAAAGTTTGTGAAGGACAGTCATTTGAAAGTATATGAATTACTACACTCTGTGTTTTGTAATAGCAATTTCATATTCACGGCTCAAAAAGGTGCAAATTCAAGGGTTTCACTTAAAGACAAGGTTGAAGACCTGTCTGTTTGCAACTGCAACTTGTGAAAGTAATTATTCATTTTATGTCATATATTATTTATTTTCTTATTCTTATTCAGTTTTAATTTATTTAATAGTTAGCCTTTCATATTGTTATGTTTTTATTCATCTCATGTTTGCCAATTTTCTGCATTTGTCTCATTTGTTGATGTAAAGCACTTTGAATTGCCTTGTTGCTATACATATAAATGTGCTTTAAAAAAAATAATGTTGCCTTGCCTTGCTTTGCTGTTACTGCTGCTATGTGGAAGGGAGGACTGCTTTTTTTCTATGACAATGCTGATACCATGGCAGCACCAACCACCGATCAGTCACGGAGGCAACGTCTCATAACACATTGTAAAACCGCTCTACTTGGTATAGCTTGTGTTCACGTCCAACATTGAGGATGGTTTCTACAGTCTTTTTGAATAACTCTGCCTCCTTAGGGGAACGATTTATGGATCGCGCAATGCCAGAACCAAGAGATGACCTGACAAGCTCAGAAATGTGAACGTCAGATATCAGAGTGAGGTTTTTTAATGCAAGTGTTCTGGTTGCACTAAATTCTATGGTTCAGACCAGGGAATATAGCGGTCGTAAAGAGATTCAATGCGGACATTTTGTTGATCAGAGGAGTTCAGTCTGACATCTTGACACTACTTCGACTAGTATTGTCTATTTCTAGCACTGCCTTGTCACTCAAACATAAGAGAGATACTTGAATTTCAGCTTGGACTGAATATCTAATAAAAACTGATTAACCATGTGTGAAGGTCAGTGATTTAATTGTCAGAAGATGAACCTTCATGAAACAGACGATGAACTAAAGACTGCAAGACTGAAATTAATCATTTTTTTCCCCCCCACTCTCTTTATGATTCTAAATGACATCTGGGGCATTTTAGGGTGAAGTGGTGAGTAAGATGTAGACAACAGTACAAAGTAATTTAATGTTGAGTTTTTTGTCGTTTTTTTTTTTAAACTCATGAGATTACATTAGTATATGATCATGAAGATATTCACTGGTATATTTCTATAGCAGAGGAATGAAAAAATTACCGCAGTGTACCGCAATAATGTCGTCACTTAATTTACTAAACTCTGAAGTCTATAAATTGAATTGAAATAAACACATTTTGAAAATATTTGTTTATTGCGCGTTCAGCGACCAGCTATAGAACATTTCTGTACAAAATTGTCTCGCCTTGGCAGCACATAGGATGAGCACACACTGGCTAAATGATTTTAAAGGCCACCATTCTGAACAATATAACAAAAGGGCGATCCAGTAGCATAGCGTGCCATTGAAACGACAGCCTTGCCCTTGTATTCTTTGACAGGACGCACGATGGCAATGCGGTATCTCGTCGGCTCCTAGAGGTCACAGAGGATGGATGCACCACTAATCTCTGACACTCACTTCGGGAACGGCAGGGGAAATCGACGCAAAACTGGGGCTTAAGATAACTTTGCTATCCACCAGTGACCTCAAATGCGAAGGCATCCCAGGGCCCACTGTGCTCCGTCAACCAAATCCTTCTTACTGCTCGGAGGCTTCAGACAAGGAGACGTTGTCTGCCCCAAAAGGATAAATCCCGGCCAAGAACAGACTTTATATTAATCTGATGTTGTCTTTTTATTGTTTGGGGAATAATGTGGTGAAAAGAAATGATTGATCGGAGGGCTTGAGAGACTTTTATTGTCAGATTGGTCTATTTAGAGAAGTGTGGATGTTACTCTGGGGGGCATGATCCCACAAATCCATACTGTAGAACACAAGTATCATCATGTACAAGTGCTCCTGAGTGTTTTTACTCATCGCTAAAGAACAAACGGTACAAATGTGTCACATATACATATCGGGTGGCCACTAATCCCTTTCACGAAACACTGATTGATTTGATGATGCTAATGCATTAAAATGTTTTTTCCCGTCATGACAGGGAAGTCTGTGCCGCTGCAACATCTGCTATCACTCATGCACTCTTCAACGGCTTCAGTAAACATTCAGATTTAGGAGCCGAGTCATTGAGTACAGTTCACGTCGAACTACAAATATCTCCAGTAGAGACTAAAGTGAAGGGATAAACAGTGCCTTGACTCCATGTGCCACTGCTCCCCATGAGGGAGTATTATCAGGGAGGTTTGTGGTTTCATTGATTTCAAGACTGCAATCATCCCCATCTGATGTAGTGGGTTGAGGGAGGATAAGTGAGGCTCCACAGTCTGTGGATAAGCTCTGTTTGACAGTAGGGGAAGTTCGAGGTAACTTCGGGGATAACAATCTACACGACGAGTTTAAAGGGTTATTTCTTGTAAACGCTGATAGCCGAATTACTGCTTGTTTGTTTTCAGCAACTGTCTAGAAATGTGATTGCTTAAACATAAACCAGCCTTTACATGCTGGTATCTGTTCTCGTATTTCTGTTTCACCGTCTAAGAGCTAATCTACAATTCATTTCCTTTTTTTTTTTTTTTTTTTTTAAACTGTCTCACAGATTCCGTTCGAAAGGCCACAATCAAAAGAATATCCCTATTTTAACCTTCAGCAGCAAATAAAATGAATAAATGAAAGCAGTTGAGAGATGTAATTGCTGGAAATTATCTCTGTACAACTTTTTAATGGTGCTGTCGGGACAGAATTTCAAGCCATTAAGCAACCTGCTGTGAATCAGGGCAAACAGAAATAAATTGAATTCACTCTTGGCATGGTGGAAAGTTCTCAAGACAGATGGAGAAGAATTATGCGTGCAGCATTTTCCTGAAAGAATAGGCTCAGGGAAAGCAAACCACTACTGTATTTGGCTTTTATGAAGGCATAAAGAATGATGATGTTAACTTCAATGCCCTTTCCTCTTTTTAACTGGCCATGACAGCATAGAAATTTCTATTGACTATGCGAATACTAAAATAAAAGAGAACGGGGGGGGATCCATTGTCCTTCTTCATCCTTCATTCATCATGTGTGTATTTAGGTTTTAGGTCAAATTTGATGCCGAAAATATGTCACAGAAACCCTCAAAACTTAGATGCTTTGACATCTTTATGTTTATAAATAGGCTATATGTCATCCACCATGAAAATAAACATGATGAATTCATCAGTTGTGCTTTAATGGCTCTGTATTTATGGAGCCGCTTCCAAAGCTGACTACATCTGTGAGCTGTGCCGTGCCAGAACTCAATCTACGAACCTCTGGGAGCAGCGGGGAGGATCCCTATTCGTGTCCTCCGGCATTGTTCATCACTATTCTTACTGGTTCTCATTGGCATGAAGACAAAAGGCTTTGAATTTTCTTTCTGCGTCGTAACCTCATTTTCATCAAGTGAAATAAGGCAGTAAGATTTATTGAAAAAAACAAAAACAAACATGACCACACCTACACAAGAAATAAGCACATTTACAAAAAAAAAAAAAAAAAAGCCAGACAATAATTACTTATATTTGCTTTTAAAAAAAAGGGTACTTTATCAACACATTATTTTTTTATCCATCAATACTAACCCCTCAGATTCCAAATTCATTCTGCATTAATACATCAATATCACAGTCCCACAATTGGTTGATTATTGATTCTTGATTGATTCTTGATTGATTCTTTTTGATTATTCATTAATCAAAAAACAAGTCTTGCTTTATAACTCAAACACAAATCTATTTTTAAAACTACTTCAGAATAGACATGCATTTTACAAATGCGTGTCTTGAAAACATTATTTCAAAGTTCAAACGTACAAAATGAACACATTAAAAGTAGAACATTTTAACAATTAATTATGAAGAAGAAAGTATATGTTGAAAACACTCCATTCAACCATTTCAACTGCACGACGAGCCAATTGATCATCAGAGAACAAAAGACATCTAAAGTGACTGAATGATTCAAAATTGGAAAAAAAAAAAAAAATCAGAAAAAGACACCCATGAGCCAATTTTTTTCCTCCAACAACTACTGATACTGCAGTGCCCTTCCCCGTGCCCAAAATTACACGCACGCGCACACACACGCACACTAAACCAGGTTCACACGGAGGTGCACAGCACACTTCCAAGACCAACTCTCTGGTCCTGGGTGCATTTTATCTCCCTATCAAAAGACCTCACAAACAGCTCTTCACAAGCAATGAACTTCCGTAACTAACCGTAGTCCTCCAGCCTGGGTGACAATATCACCAGTCAACAAAAACAATCGATTTCATCTGCTGCAATAACATTGAGAGGAAGTGCCTCCAATCTATCTTTATTAAATCAATAGGGATTTGATAGCCTTACCTGCAGTGCAGTGCTGTGCCCAGTGTTGGGAGCTGTAAGTGTCTAGTGCATTGGGACAGGGGGAGATCTCTGGTTCACTTGTTGTTTGTCGGGGATGGGGTAGTTTGCCGTGTGGCTCGGAGCAACACTCCAAAGGGCCCACTGTGAATAGAGGTCAGGATAATAGACACAGTCACACAACAAAGACTGATAATCCTGTCTCGCCCCACAGCTCCCGTGTTGCAATCAGACATTTTAAGGGCAGTTAAGTTGCAGCGAGGGGCGGCTGAATGAACTGCGGTTAGGAAAGACTCCCAAGCTCCCATTATGGACAGTAACTGGTGTCAATTCGCAGCAATTAGACCACTCAGATGTGTCAGTAGACAGGCCTCAAATTAATAAATAAATAACGTCGACCACAAGTGCTCGCTGATATAGCCTTTTGGGTCATTTGAGTCTCCCAGTGGTCTATTTCAGAGCAGAACACTTAGTCCTTCAAAAAGTGACGAGGTGTACCTCCTCCTCCCCACTTATCCTGGATGACCTTTGAGTGAAAATTTGCCTTAGTGAGCAAGCTGCTTCAATCTGCTGTCGCCAGTCACTGGAAACATTTGTTTAAAGCTTTAATGCCGCTTCATTATGAGCTCAAACTGCTGAGATCATCCAAACAAAGAAAGCAAGGCCGCCTGAAGTTTTGGGTTGTGCAGTACTCGAGTAAAAAAAGTGCCATGATCCCGCGCCATAAGTTAAAAAAAATCATATAATGGAACAGCTGAGATAATCAGTGGAGCAAGGTGCAGGATACACATTATCTCGCAGTGGATATTGATAGTCAGTGAAAAGCAGAGACCAGGTTTGCTGCCTTAGGCCTTGGAGTAAATAGGAGCAAAAGAGTTGCCCGAGGCTCATCACTCTGTTGTATCTTTAAAAAAGGAATAAACATAGAGAGGAGAAAGGGAGACGATTCACAAAACACTATATGACTGTCTTTGTAAGACTTGCACTTTCACTATTTATTTCTGCTCAAGTTCCGATAATGTGAAATGTTTACACAATGGACAGTACATTGGCGGTTCAACTATTATATAAAATGTCCATTCTCCCAAAAACCGTATTGTGGTATCAATTTGAAAACCGGAACTATATTTGGCATGAAATTCCACAATACAGTATTACTCTTTGATTATGTCGCAAAATAAGGTCTAGTTTTTAATGTTTGTTGCATTCTGCCGAGACAATACAGAGCGAGAGAGAACACAAGAGCGCCCGCATTCGATGGGGAGCGCTCATTCAAGAGGAAATCATTACTTCAGAATCAGAGGTATCTATGCTTTGTTGCCCAGCTTCAACTGAATACCTCACCTTTCAGCAATGCATCAGTAATGTGCCATAAGGCTTTGATCTTTGGAGAGGTGGTAACTTCACAGGCATGGACGTGTTCCACCGATAGCGGCGTCTCCGGTTTGTCCAAATATGTGTCAGCATGCATCCCTCTGACAGGATCCTGCTCGAGAGGAAAATGTGAACAAAGACAGAGCCAGAAAAAGAAACAAATGGACTTTCCAATGCAACCAGATTCACAGAGATTTGGGGGAATTAGCCCTCTACCCTTGACCTTCATTGAGGATTACACTGATTATTGTCATTATAGACTAATGATTTATATATTTGCCTGAATTAATAGACTCTTGCTTGGTGCATTTTCACCCCCTGGTTCTCAACCATTTGTCACTGTTTCTAAGATGATATGACAAGTGAGTGTGATGTGACTACTTAAGGAATTTTGAAGTATTTCTATTACATTTAAGCACTAATATACGCACTTTGTACTCCTTTCTTTCTTCAAACTGCCATGTTTGCTATACACATGCAGACAAAACACTATAGTTACAAAAGATATTGAAATTCGCCAAGGAACACGAGGTGAAAAATAAATAATTAATTAGTTTATTTCAATCAGCCAATTAAATAGAATATGACAGAAAATGTTTCATACATTTGATGGTGCTTCATTTTTAAAGGGGAACAGTTACAGGGTTAAAAAATGTTTGATCGAATTATAAATACACGAAACGCTGTGTGCAAAATAAGTTTTGCATCAATGCTAAACATGTAGCCAGGCGCACACATGTCTGAGCTAACATTCAGTGTATATTTTTTTTTTTGTTATATTCTTCTTCTTCCAATATCCAAATTAAATTAACAAAAAATGTGCATCAATTGCTGAGATATATTAAAAAACATTTAATGACATCTAGTTAATCACAAAGCCTCAAATATTTAGTTAAGTTTTTTTCTTTTCCCCCATAAAGTTCAACCCCCAAAAATAAAAAACTTCTTTATTCTTTATTTATTTATTTTTTTTAAATCAGAAAGTTTATTTTCACTTAGTAGTTCAGATATTCACAACATGACAACCTTAATTTTTTTTCACCTTTCGGGGGACCCCCAAGTTCAACTTTTATACTTCCTCTGCCCCAAGCCAAGAAATGTGTCTGCACCTGCAGATCTTACATGACACTTTCTTATGTCTGTCATTCCTACTGAAAAGGTGATGAAAACAAAATCTGTAACAGTTTTTGATTACTTGTCATTTTCTCCATTGACAGGAAAAAAAAAAATGAGTTAATGCTGATAAAAGTAGATTTCTATCATATTTTCTTGCATCAAATATAATCCTAAAACAAGATATCTTATTACTTTATTGATTGTATTGTACTGTATTGACTGTAAAGATTGATAAAAAAAACATTAAAGTGTATAAAGAAACTAAATTACAATATCATTGTGGAGGCATTTTACCATAACTCCTTATCACTGTAAAATAAACTGTTCAAAAATGTTTTAATGTTAAACTGACTTGTTTTTGCTCCGGCAATGTCGGCAATATAGTTTTATTTTCAGAGATTTTGAATATCTGATGGTAAATATGGACTGAATCCTTAAAAAATGAATTGCATTAATTATCTCAATGCTCTAAATTTCTAAAGTCGAACCGAGAAAAAGGCACCCGTTAAAAATCAACAATACTGTTACATATTTCCAAAATCAAGGAGAATATAATTAATGAGTGTAGTCATCTTTTCTGTGGTCATACTGAACATTTCCATGTGATACCTGCAAAATTCTAAAAATTTTCTTTGGACTGATCGTGGGAGGCTATTCCTGGACAGTAAAACACCCTGATGGAGCAAAAAAAAAAAAAAAAAAAGAAAAAGAAAAAAGAAAAAGATATAACGCAGCAAAACCAGCAGACAAAGCAGACTTATGAGAGGTCAAAGAAAAGACAAGTCCCTCCTTTCAGTGGGAAAGAAAATAAAAGCCTGTGACTTTCAACAAGCTTGCTTTAACGAAAGAGCCCAAACCGTGTGAAACGAAGGGTCACCGTGTAATAATGGCGATATTATAAATTGTTATAATTGCCTCTCATTTCCATTTCAGATTTAGGCTGTGAAAATATGAACCAGTAATGGCCCAGCTCTCACTGAGGTAATTCATTTCAACACTATTCAGGAAAGTGTTCACAGTGGCTGCAAGGTCTAATGCTCAACTTTGTTTTTTTTTTGTTTTTTTTCTTCTTGCTTGATCTTCTCTCTTTTTTTTTTGATATTTCAAGGCACAAACGGCGATCCTTAAAGTCAACAATTATGCAGCAGAATGTTTTGTACTACTTTTAGAGGCTCCTCATGAAATATCTAAAGGAGCAAATACATCTTTAGCTCTGGCTAGATTGCAGGGAATGAGGCTGAAGAAAAAAAAAGGTTGGGATTAGCCGAGGGAACTTATTAGCAGAGGCTCCCTGGTGGGCGGACTCGGGTTAAAGAAAGTGAGGCTTTTCTTTTTGAGTTGGCAGTGATGCCATGAGCATCCTCTGCTGGTAAAGAAACACTTCAAACACACAGAGTCTAATGAAACACACAGGAGAGGGCCTTTACTAATTAATACACAAACTGCATGAATAACTCACACCAGCGTGTTCAGTGTTCAGTCTTGGATTCAGAATCACAACTTACACTGAAGAATATGCTAATCAAGGCATACATAAAATAAAAAAAAAAAAATAAAAAAAAATCACATGTTACACATTACTCTATATCATGATGTATGCAGATGACAATGTGTAAAATAACAACTGAATATCTATGATGATTTATTTTTATGTATTCATTTTCTGTTTTCCCGTCCTCCAAAATAAAGGCAAAAAGTGTCAAGGGTATTAAATGTGGGCATTATGTATGAGCGCTTCGGTTTGGATGTGCGAATAGGAGTAAACATAGAAACTAATCAAGTTAGTATTACCCCAGCTGGGGTCTTTACTTAAGGCACCAAATATAGAATGATGTCTTTTTTTGCTTCTTTATTACACTTTTTAAATAGCATCTAATAACAAAAGACAAAAAAAAAATGTCAAAATCAGTGTCGAAAACCATTATTTGAAAAAAAAAAAAAACCCTCATAAGTTAGTTTTTTTTTTTTTAAATCTATTAATGTTAGTTATTTTTATGTTATCCAATTTATTGATTAATGGTTTTGATTCTTCCCTCATTGTACTTATAATTTGATGCTTTCTAAAATAACATAAAATATGTGACTACTTATGTAATCTAGTAATTTTTTTTTTTTCCAGGCTGCTTTGAGATCTGAGATATAAGTCCAAGTATGTGAGTAGATGGTTAAGAAGAAACGGTAGAACATGCTGAAATTTTGCAATGTTATTGTTAAATTCCATGAATTTAACTACAACAGGGCTTAACACAAAAGAGATCATTGTCAAATAAATACTATTGTCAACAATAAGTAAAGAAACTCACATCTAAACATAAAGGAGTAAATATCACTGGTCTATGATTGCCGTAGCTCTAATCCTGTTCACGATATCATTATAAAGAAAGAACTTACTCAAAATGAGCCTATTATTACATGTACCGTAATATTCTGGAGTTTTGATACTTGAAGAAAAATCAGATTTTGTTAAGTCAAAATGATTAAATTAATACCCAACAGTAGGAATATTGTGGTGGAAATTGTGTCCAAAATGTCACCCAGCCATTTTTACCGAACAACACAGCAAAGCTAGTTTTCCAAATCACTAAATTGAATATGAAAAAACCGGCCACACATGGGGATCATGTGACCGCTGTCCCCACATTTAGGGGCCCATCAGTACATGACCAAAAATTAATAAAACATTGGTTTTATGGGTACAGTAAAATATGATGGTCATTTTGAACACATTGGATCCAAGAACTGATTTAAATGACTGTATTACTATAATTGTGATAATTGTTTTTTTAATTTACTGCCATAATTTTCATAAATCAAAGAGACAGATGTGCTTGAGGAAAATGTATCCCTCTGGTAGTGAGGATGCATTACACACTCCTCACACAACTGGACACGACTGAACGCACTATTTTTTTTTTTTTTTTAAAGTATGTTAAAAGAAAGAAATTAGGGACGACAAACTTCATCCGTCTTAAGAAAGAAATCCAATGAAAGAAAGTTTGTGGTAAAGAAACCTACTTGAACTTGAAACCTACCAGCACCATCAGCCTCTCTTACTGGCTGAGGGACGTGACATGTTCAGGTTTTTTTAATTAAAAAACATTTTAAAAAATCTGATTTGTTTTTTTTAGATGATGTCACAATCCCATTAATGCTGATGGTGTCAGGATGAAGAGTTTAAAACTTTATCTGCTAATAGAAACTCAAATGGTCAGACTCTGGAGAGTCCCAAACTCCACAGATCCGTGTCATCGATGCCAGTTGAGACCGTAAAATAGATTGCTGGGCCAATGAATAATTACGATGCGATACGATAATTACTCATTGTCCACAGATACATGGGCTGCAGCAGTAATCTTCAGATCTCCCGGGTGAGGAAATATAGATATTTGTAAAAGCACTGAATGGATTAGGCAGGGTTTTCTACCTCCTGCAGTACATGGCTCAAGTCATGCTGGGAGCACGGGGAACCCCGTGGAAGTGTGTTAAAGACGGAGAGGATTTGACCTGCTCGCAGCATTATTCTGATATGACCCAAACAAAGCCACCAGCATGAGGCCGACGCAGGGGGGTGCAATCTGTTTCTGGCTTTTGTTCACCCTTTGACAATGTTTCATTCTGTGGATTTAACATATAATAGCGCACAATTTACACCAATAGGATGAAGTGTGATGAATGAAAATCAACTATCAAGTTTCAAACTAAACTATCTTTTTTTGTT
>OMNM01001408.1:0-13127 GCA_900302745.1 Parablennius parvicornis
ACCGCTTTTTCAAAATCATGAAACCAAACGGTCCCGACGGGCTCGAGTCTGGCAGCCGGAGGGAAAACAAGCACACACACAAAAAACCTGCTTTTGATTTACATTGGGAGACACACACACACACACACACACACACACACACACACACACACACACACACACACACACACACACACACACACACACACACACACACACACACACACACACACACACACACACACACACACACACACACACAGACACAGACACACAGACACACAGACACACACAAGGTCTCATTGGAAACAACAACATGAAGGATATTTCAGGAGTTTAAGAAATGAGTTGGTGTGAAGTGTTTGAGGTAATTGTATCCGAGGAGTCTGAAATCAAAGTGGTCAGTTCCCGTGAACGATGCGACTCACTTCTCGAACCACAGCGTGAGGTTGGTGGTGTGACGGATCATTCGCAGGAGGTTTGGCGAGTTTTTCTCTTTGTCCTCTTTGGTCCAGACGCTGCCGACCAGCTCGGACGGCCGAACAGCTCTGCGAATAAAACAACGTGAAACCGTTTAACTCCGATCCCGAGAGCTGCTCAGTAACTTCATTCCTTTTTGGATCAAAGGGAAGTTATCAATCTCTGCTAACAAACGAAGGAACGATCGGAGAGGAAGGAGCTTCAACTGAACAACAAGCAGGTTGTGATTCCTGATCTCACTGCAGTTCCTCTTTTGTTTGGAGAATCAACTACATTTGAGAAATTAGCTATAAGTCAGTGTTTCTCTCATTTTTAATGGCATTTAATGATAAATAAGTTCACTGAGGGCGACGTTGGCTTGGGACGTTGTCTTGGGACCTAACGTAGGCCTTTGTGTCACGTTGCTTCCTATCAATTTAGAGGGAACACTCCTCCACTCAGTTTATTATCAATTTAAAATCAATCTGCAGCTCTATCTGTAGAACGTTCCTGCAGGATGACTGACCTGTAGAGCTCAGACTCGAGAAGGGTCAGCTGGCGTGCGATCTCTATGGGGTGAAGGGTCATGAGGTCGAAGGAGTCCACCTGACCAGCCCGGCTGATGTGCCACTCGATGGGCGGCGGCAAGCTCTCGAAAGTAATGTTGTGACTGACGCCATTGGTCTGGGTCTGCAGCTTCCTCCTGATGATCTTGTTAATGGACTCCACCCACTTTCTCATCGACTTCCCTGAAACACAACGGCAGAAACTAGTATTGCTAATGCTAATTCTGTCTGCAAAACTAGTTAATGGTTGTTTAATATTGTCAATGAGCAAACATTTTTTAGGTTTAGGAGACTTAATGAAGTTATTAAGCTTTACTATTTCATTTTTCAGCCCTTTTAACACAGTTTCATTTATTCTCCCATAATTTCTCTCTCACACACACAAAGTACAAAAGAAACAACATTTAAAAAACACATTTTCTTTACAGTCGTTCTGACGCCGTCATTTGTATTCCCGACTCACCTCGCAGTTGAATTTTGCTGGTAATGTACTCCTCTAATCGACTCCGCAGCTCAGGATCGTTCTCAAAGTCATAGAAATGATGTTCGACCCACTGACGGAACACGTTGAGAACCCTGGAGGGGAAGACGCCATTACCAACTTGTGAATTATGCACAGACCAGGTGGGTCCTGTGCCGGGAATTATTACTTCAAATGAATATTAGAAGAACGCAATAACATGTCAATAACAACAGAAGTTAATTATAATTCAGTGCAGGAGTACAAACGTGGTCAGAACATGCAGGTCAGACTTTATTTCCTTCAACAAGTTCAAAGTCAATGTTGGTTTCAATCCATTACAGTTACTCTGTAACTGCAACTACTCTACGTCTTCACTCTGCTCTCATGACAGTTAAGGAGATGCTCACGACAATTTAGGATGTAATTCGCTGTTAAAATAAATACATCAAACCCTACAACTCACATTGTAGAAAATGATCTGATCTAGTTACCATACAAGTAAATAAAACTCCACTTTTACCAGTGATGGTTGGAGGATGGTGAATTGAACCACGTTTGAACCTTGTGTCACTACGCAGCGTTTTACAAACTGTATTTTAAGAAGGTCTAATATCAAGAGACTTCATTCAGAGTTCTTTAATGAAATTTGCAATCATTCTCATAAAGTCGCTAAACTTAAAAGAACTCAAAGCAGAGAATTGTTTGGTATTTAAAATGGTAAAAGTCTAGTCTTTAAAGTAGTTTTCTCCTGCAACAATTTGACAAAACACTCATACTTGGTAATACTGTTTTTAGTGTGTGTTTTTTTTAACATGTTCTTGTCATATTCAGGTAAAAGCTCATCATTGCTTCTTTACTAGCAATGTACTGATGCAGAGTCTCGTACCTCACAACCAGAAACCAACTCTCCACTCATGCTTTCATTGTTTCTGTGACTAACATTTGAAAGATTTTATTGCCACCGACTGTCTGATGCTGAGAAGCTCTCAGTTTTTAATGGTCCTTCCGAGATTAGCCCCGACTCTGTTGTTCCTTATAAGGCTGCAAAGTCTAATGGAAAAGTCATTCTGTGGCTCGGCGGGAACATTGGGGAACTTAACGTGAGAGTAAACGAGCCAAACAACAGCAGGAGACAAAGAGGTGCTTTTTTCAGGTCTAGTTAAAAAAAAAAAAAAACAGACAGCGACACTAAACTTGATCTTTTACAAATGTTCTTTCTTATGTAAAGTTTGAATCAGAGTAAAACATTCAATATTATTATTAACATCAGGTCTGGTCCCAATATAGAGAGGCTAGGTCTAAATCTTATATAAATACTCTATCTTTGTTGACATGTGTTTTTTGTTTTCTTAACATAATTGGTATTTTGTTGATTAGCATTGCTGGTATGTTATTTATTTTACTGTTGTATGATTTATTCAACATTGTGGATTGATGATTGCCATTCAGTTTTGAATCCATACTTACAGAAAAGTGGAAAATATAAGAGTGACGTTCATTATGTAAATATTAATTAAAAATGGGGGCGGGTTTAAATGTTTTCTTCTTCCCACTCCCTTTCAGGCAAAATGTGAGCTTTTTTTCTTTGTTGAATCCAGTTCACATTTAATGTTAAACTTTTTTTTTTTTTTGCCTGAAATAAAATAAATCAATAAATCAATAACTATTAGAAAAGGCTTTGATGAATCTTTTATCTCTTTAATTACAGTATTTAATCACAACTTTTCAGATATTTACCATAATTGTTTACTATATAATATAAAAGTAACTCAAATGCTACGTCTAGAAAAGGAACTGTTCTTCAATCTGTACTTGTGTGATTTGATTGTGAGAATTAATATTGTGTTTGGTAAATGTTGTCACTATTTTGCAGAAACCTTGGACCTTAAAAATCCAGCCAAGGCGATTAACTATGATCCTACAATCTCTTTTTTTTCCGAGGAAGTCTGGGAAATAAAAAACAGTAAGTATTGTGGTCGCATGACTCTCGGCGTACCTGAGCTGGACCGGCTGCACGTACTCCTTCCTGAACCTCTGGAGTTCGGCCGCCATCGGCTGGTCGCCGTTCCAGAGCGCCTGCCGGTCCTCCTCTGTGGGTTCTGGCTCGGGAATCTCAATCCTGGAGAGCAAGAGGCAACATTCATGAGGAGCCAATTAACACGGGCTGTTAACATGCATCAGACAATACTTGAAAAACAGGAGGCGCAAAAGTCCCCACAATGCATTGCAATACACTAAATTAATTTTCATTATATCACATTGTCACATTCTTTGAAAAACACTTGGCTCAACTTTTCTCTCTTTTTCCATCAGTTTAATTTCTTTTTATCCTTCTTAAAGGTATTTCTAATCCCCTTTCGTTTCTGTGTTCAGACGACACCAGCGTGTCTCCTCACGGTGGTTAAAGAGATCCACATGACACAAGTTACAAATACGTCGCCATAATTCAACAATATCTTTGGATACTTGTACTTTAAGAATTAAAGTTGGTGAATCCACACAATACAAACTCAAAAACTACGTTCAGTTCATTGTTGAGTAATTGTCCCCACAATTTGAAATAATCATCGAATCTTAGCCAATTCGTTTCTTGAAACGAATTTCTATCTCATTTTAATTGTATTTTTTTGTGAGCATAAATTAAAAAAATAGATCATTCTTTGAATAGTTTTGAGATGAGTGTCATTTAATTTCCAATGTCTATGCATACCTAATGTATAGAGTGTTGTTAATTTGCACAACTGTGGCACTGATATCAGATTGAATATCATTCAGGTTGTGATTCAAGACAGAAACTAAATCCTTTATGTTGTACATGCAAAACTGACATTTAATATAAATCCGTAAATAAATTCCTCTGCTGTTAACTTGATTTGTGGACTAAAGAAATGAAAAAAGAAAAAAAGAGGAAAAACCATGAGATATGGAATCACACTGTACCTGTCTATCAGCAGGGTGAGGAGCTCCTGAGGTTTGCAGAACGAGCGGTACGTCGTGAGAAACGTTCGCACAAAATTTGGATCTAGAAAGAGATGAGACACATGAGACGCAGAAGAGAAACAGACACGCTTTCTTCCACAGACCGACTGCAGCATTAGCAGCTTACCAGCATACATGTGGTAGGTGAGCCTCTCTATGAGCTTGACCACGGTGCCGGCTTTGATGATGGGGATTCCCGTTTTGCTCTGCACTTTGTCCTCAAACACGATGTTCTCCTCGGAGTCCTGCACGGCGAAGCGGTAAACCTCCGGGGAGGGAAGTCTTAGAGGATGCGCCTGCTCCTCATGCTGCAGCACCGTGTCCAACATGCGATCCAGAGTGGAGCGGTACTGCAGAGTAACCAGCGCCGCCATCCATGCCGCCTTGTCCTCGGCCGTCCGCGCACAGAAAACAGCGCAGTTCTCGTCCTTGCCCACCAGTTCGAAGGCGTGCCGCAGCTCCAGCGAGTCCTCGCGGTCCGCGATGCGGATTTTCCTCAAAACGAACTTCTCCTTGAGGCGGTACTCCGCCCCGCTGCCCGACCCCGGCAACCGCGAGCTCTGGTTGGCCTTGCAGCTGATCATAAGGCCGTCGAACAGGAAGTTGTGCCGCTCGTGTTTGGCACCGGCTCGCAGCAGCGGCCCCTCCAGGATGAACTCGCTGCAGCACTGGCCGATGTCCTTCCCCTCCCAGCCGTCGATGCTCTTCTGGATCTCGTTCATGCGCTTGATGGCGAGTTGTTTGCTACGGATCTGGCGGCTGTACAGGCGGTACATGGGCTCGCTGTGGAGGAGCCGAGACGTTCAGTCATAAAACATTTAAAACACGACCGAACAAATAGATCAGCAATAGAAAGATTTTTCTATTTCAATCTGCATCTTTCTTGTTATCCATTGTTTTGTTTTTTTCAAGTATGGCATTACTTTGTTGTTTGTAATTATTTATGCATAATAATGTAATGTATCATGTCTCTGATGATCCTGAATAGAGTAAGTATGTACGTACATGCATGGTCATTATGTACCACCTGACCCACTTTGCTCTGTTTGAAAGACAAGCGGTCAATCATGAAAAAATAAACTGTCTATACAAATCAAACACACAAAATAAGATTGAAAATACTTAAATGCCATTTCTGGCACAAGCTTGATTCATCCCTTCTGCGTAAAGGGTTGAATTTACTGAAACATAAGACGACTTATAAACTTCGACTTGATGACTTCATTTTCAATCTTGGACAACTTACGATTATGACCATACATGTCACAGTGCTCCAACACCATTTACTGTTCCGTCCATGAATGTCATTACAATTTCAGTAACTATTATCCCACAACAGACTATTTGCTCTAAATCCTGCGTTGTAGGAGTGTGTGTGTACCCCGGTTTGCGGCGAGGCTGGTGTTTGGCGTAGATGCGGTCGACGCTGCACTGAAGGTTGAGCAGAGCTGTGATCGCCTGTTTCAGACATTCTCTGTCGTCTTGTTCTTTGCTGCGATCCTGAAGTTGCTGTGAGAAGAAAAAAAAAATAGATATTAAACATCATCTCACGATGTAAAAAAACATATTCAACACCGTGTTGGCGCATGCCACAGCAATGAGCAAATAACCATTTAATTGAAGTATAGAACTTCTGTATTACCTTAGCCCCATTTACACTGCACAAAATGTGCCGGTACTGTTCGGTATGGTTCGTGTTTTCATACGTTTCCACTGCAAAAGTTGTGCATGGTACCTAAATAACCCTACCAAAGGGTTATGCTTTTTCGCCACTTGGGGTACCCAGCACAATGGAACTGGTCCGATTTTGAGGAGCCGACTGCTGATTGGTCAGTGATTTACGTCACTCTCAACATGCCCGCAATATTTAAGTATCTCATAGGCCGTATGAATCCTCTGTTGTTGTTTACATACTCGGCTTTGCACTGGTTGTTTTGTTAACCCATTTTTTAACAGCTACCGAGCTGCAGCTGCAGCTGCATGCTCTGCGGCGCTCACCATCCCGCCTACATTTGAACCGTACCCTCTGTGGTGGAAACGCGCAACAGATTTCGGTCTGGGTACACTTTGCTGTACCGCTCCGTTCAGTGCCGGCACATTCTGTGCAGCGGAAACGGGGCTTCTGTGTGCTGTTAACAGGCCCCGTTGTGACCCATCCTAGCCCAGAACACGTTCCATTGTCTTGATTGTTTACTGTTCCACCATTTAAAATTTTGTTTGCTGCGAATAAAGCAGACTTACAACTCCAAACATCCTTTGTATGTCTTTGTGAAAAATCTAAAAGACTGTGGAAATGCATTTCAAAATTGAATATTTTAAGTTTAGTATAAAAAAAAATCTCAAAAAGCAACAGATTAAATTTTTATTTTAACACAATAGTTATTGGTTCTTAGCTATTGCATCACCCCAGTATAGTTATGAAGATTACAAAAAAAGGGGATTATCCAACAGATTTTGCATTAAAATGCTGGGTGTGTGAGGACGTACCTGCAGCAGCTCAAAGTAGTGCATACAGTGGTACACGGGTACCATCATCAGCTGGGGGAGGACGTACTGGACGGCTTCTTTGAAGCCTTCTGCAACCGACTGAAGACAAAAACACAATGAAAACGGTCGGCGTTGAAGAGATCGCACGTTATTGCCCCACTATGTTCAAACTCTGCACAGAAAAGCTCCTGTAGCTCAAACTGGTGCATGGTCATAATGTTATGGCTGAATAAGCCTTTAACTTCAGTCCTATAACCTGTGAAATAACTGTTCAGACATGTAGACGTGGAAACAGACGTATATCTGGTAGATAAACACAAGGGAGGAGAATGTTGTCACAGAGCCTCACTAAAAATAACTGTAGGATAGAAAGAGAACTGCGAAGGCCGAGACGGTAAAACGTAAACATTTCAGTCTGAAGATGTAAAATTAGCAGAGGGAAGAGGCTGCAAGACGACAGCAGGGAGAGGAGCAGTTGACCAAGTAAGGCAGCGGGGAAACCGGAGAGCAGCCGTCATAGCATCCATTTAAATCTCCCCATTCCCCCGATAGATGGCTCAGAATCAATACGCAAGCGCTCAGACTCCACAGCACAGTGTCTGCAGGGAGGAGGAGGAGGAGGAGGAAGGCTGTGTGTACTGATGGACAGCGGGGGAACAATGACCTAAGTTTAGATCATGGTATTGATACATCAGCATCCCAGAGGTTTACAAACTGCAGGAGTATATCAAGGTTTTCAGCAGACTGACTGTGTGAACACGCATGACTTCACTGCAACAAACCAAACGCCCCCGTTACACCAGAGGCTTGTTTTGAACACAACATCATGACTTCTGTTGGCAAACATTTTGCAACACATGCCAGTTATTTTTGATATATCACATGTAAAAATAAGAACAATTCGTCTTTGAGCCTGAAAGGTTGGTTTGTAGTTGCACATTGGAAGCTTCATTACAAACAATCCTGATCACTACTTTCTATATTGAATAAGTCAACTGAAATGATTGCAACTTAAAAAAATCTATTTCAAAAAAGCAAGTGATGCAATGTGTTTGTTCACAGTAAACAAACCAGATGTTTTTCTGTGGATCATAATTGAGATATTCAGAAGTTAATGAAGTGCACGACTTGACATTATTTGTTCACTTGGTTTTTCCGTTTCTTCAACTCCAACTGTGGAAAACTTGATGAAAACAAAATAAGAAAGTAAGGCTGAAGTTTAGATTGGGTGCTGCTTTTACAGCGTCTGGTTTTACCTCGGCCAAGGAGGTTATGTTTTTGGGAGGGTTTGCTTGTCTGTCTGTTAGCAGGATTACGCAAAAACTCCTGACGTGATCTTCCTAAAAAAAAAATCCAGAAGATGTTTCTTGACCCAACCTAGATTCCATTAAATATCCGAGAGTGATCCGGATAACCATCTGGATGCAAAAAAAAGAAATATAAATGATCCTGTTTTTCCCCTTTACTTATCATTGAGCTTTTAAAAAAAAATCCTCTCTCTTGGAGATCATATCTGATTGACTTGTAAAAACTTTGTGATGTGTAGGTTGGTCATATCTAGTAGGGTGCACAACTTAATCTGGATCGGATCCAGAATAAGGTCAGGAAAATTTCCAGAATTTAACATTGGAAACCCCATTTACCAGTTTCAAAAAATCTTAACTCATAGAATTTTGTTTTGATTCTCTTGAAATTTGACATGTATGTTTGGAGGATCATTGTCCTGAATTGCGCCAAATTTCATCTGGACCCGATCCAGATCAATGATATGGCGGCACTTTGAAGTTGGGAAATGTTAACATTGAAAACGCTATTTGGCGGAGGTCTGCGCTTTCTGAGTGCTTTTCTAGTTTTCCATTTACAAGTCAAAAAACAACATTTTTTGTTAACGGTCAGTAATCAAGCCTGACTGAAGCTTTTAATATGAAATATGACTCAGCTGATCACTGTCAATGAGAACTGCAACATACCAAGTGAACATGTGATAATGACGTGTAGTTCTGTGATAAATACAAAGAAAGATAAAAAAAGATGAAGTCTGTTTGCTTTCAGTTTTTTTTCTTCTAAAAATTAGTTAATGTTTTCTGTGAGCGGCTAAATTAGCAATTTGTTAATTGCACTATTTTTGTGAATTAACTGCACTTTTGTTTCTTATGTAAAATTCCATCATTTTGGACTGTCAGAGCAAAAAATGCATAGATATACGATTTATTGAAGTTCGCAGTCTTTTGAAGTATGTGAGTTGCTATTGTGATTCATGACAAATTTAGGGAATATGTGGCAGCTAATTTTTTGCTCATTTTTCAAAAAGAAATCGAGATGGATTTTAATCCCATTATTTACAAAAGTAAATAATTAAAGCCATAATTTATGTGATTTTAGTCCATTCTAAGTTAAAAAAAAAAAAAAAACCCAAACATTTATTTCTACTTTTCACTAAAACCCAAATAACCTTTTCTTTAACTTTTGTTTTTGAAAAAAGAAAATACAATGTTTTACTAAAATATACGTTTTAAAGTCTTAAAGAGAGATGACCTTCTGTGAATATAATGGAAGTAATGAGAATGTGTTTCGACTGCTTAGGCTGATAATTTGACTTGTATGTTTGACCTGGAAAGTTGTTCTTTTTTAATTAAACGGCAGTACGGTGGACGGCCACACTTTTTGACTCATTTCCCTCATTTTTTAACTCTTTTGCAAAAAACAAATAAAAGCTGGACTCAAAACCAACTGCAGCGACTCACTCATGTCTCCTGAAGCACGAAGCTGTGACGTACTGTGTCTTTAAATCGAAGTTACGCCTTTGGCCACCTTAATTCACAGCTTATTCTCAAATGTGCTTTGGCTCATGACTCACCCTCCTCATCCTCCACGGGAGATAAACAGCCCGCGGTGTGGCTGCCCATTCTATTTTTGAAAAGGCGATGTAATTTAGCCACGATCCCAGACACTGCATCGTGTTCGAGATGTTCGACAGACACATTCATCCGACGGAGAGGGAGGAAGAAAGTGAGGAGGAGCCGAGGGCCGGTGATGAAGCTACAGGTCTGATCCCAGTCAAAGCGACAAGGTCTTCATGGATTCATGGTTTTTAAAAAGTCTAAATAGGATGCAAAGTAAATGTGTTAAATTACAGCATAAACTTTACATGTGTCAGTGACGGTAAAAACGAACCGAGTTCAAACTGAAAGCACATGAGCGTGTAAATCTGGACATGTGCAATTTAAATATCACAAAACACAAAGTGAACTGTGAATTCTCTGGAGGACGAAATGTGCCAAAATTAGATAATTAAATACATAATTAATTAAATGTCTCTTTAATTTATTAAAATTGGAATTAAATATATGAAAGTGTCATTAATTCATTAATATATCAATTCATTTTATGCAAAAAAAAAACGTTATTTCACTATTTAATTAATTATTTCATGGTGTATTGTTGAACTGCTTCATGAATTTATTTTATCTGTGAATTTCTCTCTTTTTGTTTCCTTTTTGACATAAAATGAATTTGGTATATTAATGAATTATTAACACATTTATAGATTTAACTCCAATGTTAATAAAATAATGACATATTTGAATAATCATTTAATGGTGTATCTGATAATGAAATTTTGGTATATTTAGTCCTCACAGATTTTATGTTTCCATGCATTGTGCATTTATGTGTTCCTTATTCAAAGCGACAATACACAGCACTCAAAAAAAAAGAAAAAGAAGAAGAATCAGAATCAAGGAAAATGACCAAAAACATGAACTTCAATAAACTGCTCCATTATGAAGTGCTGCCTGTGGATGGCAATAATAAAACTTCACGGAGCAGTCACAGCTGGTTTAATCCAGGGAAAAAGAAAGAGCACTGGTATTGAATTTTTCGCACATCCTATTGTTACAATATTCAACGTAATGCATTCTCACCTAACATCTTGCAGCCAGAGAGACACTGGGAGTCTGAAAACAGCGTCTCTCCTAATGGTTTAGCATATAAACAGTTTACAAATTTCCACCTTGTTCTCTGGTCAAAAACATCTAATCAGGATGTAGATCGGACCTTCTGATGGTTTCTGACACGCATGTACACTGATCTCAATCCTAACTGATCAGAACGGGCCGTTTGTGTTTTAAACGCTGTAAAGAAAAGCAGGAATTTTCTGGGCTTGTAGCTGCGAAGCGGCTTCATGTGAAGTGTCGGCCTCACTGGTCGTCGGCCTGAGAAAACACCAGAGTATTTCATCTTCAAAGGCCCGCAGGCTGCACCCCGCCGGGCATAATTCAATGCTATTCTTGTGAGGAATGTCCAAATAAAACAATGCGGCAGCAGCGAAAAAACTGTACACAGGATGCCGAATATGTCATAACATGACCCGCGACGGTATCGGGAGGAATTCAACCCAGCGCTCAGGTTGCCTTCAAAGTGAAAAGGAACAATTACGGAAGCCGGGTGTAAATGCATAAATGACCTCCTTCTGCCATCGTCCCAAAAACTGTCAATTCCACGTCTAATTCCAATTCAAATTAGCACAGGTAAATTTGGTGCTCATTTTATTGTGAACGCATTGCAATGTTCAAGAATTGTAATTTGAAGAACCAATAACGGAAGAAAATTAAAGCTGCAAGCCGCCTTGGTTATGACCTCGGGCCTGTCGGTGTTGGCCCAATCATGGCCTCTGGCTGAGTTAAATATTGAGAAAATATATATTTGGAAGGTTTTGACAAAAAAGGAGCTTTATTTTGAAAAATGTGAGTCTTGATTTTGAAAGCCAGATCCTCCGTAATCTCGCTAACCCCTAAATATACATTTTTTAGGTTTTGGGTGTCATTGTTATTAAACAAGGACTTTTATTTTGAAGGAGTTTTGGAATCATATTGTGAAAGTCAGCTAAGTTCTAATGTAGCCAATCCCTAAATGGTCAGTGCGTGGTTTTCAGGTCTCGATGAGACGAACAACTGAGTTTTTGTTTGATCTCTCTATGACATTCCTGCAGGCTGTGGTGGCCGTTTTAGTGTTTCTAGGCGGCGCTAGAGAGCACATTTTGGCACTCTGGGGGTTAATTTCTTACATTTTCTTAAATTTATCACCTGTCCCGATGAGCATGCCAAATTTAGTGAGTTTGAGCGTGTTTAGGGGGTCAGATTTGTGTCCAATGACGCGGTGGAATAGTAATTAGAAGAAAGAATAAACATTACAATTACAAGAGGGTCCTGGCCTGGACGCCTCGGTCTCTAAAAAAAACGATGAAATTCAAGTCTGATGCAGAACAAGAAGAGTAGCTCATCAAAACCATGAAACAAATTGACTGAAATGAAGAGAAATATTCATATTGAGTGGAAATGAAGTCAACTGGAGGTGATTTCCCAGAAGAAAACAACAACAAAAGTTCACATCACACATCTCACCTGGAAGTAGAGGCCAACCGTCGATCGAGCCATGAGATTGTTGAAGTGCTCGTGAAAGTCCTTGTTGAGGATATCCTGGGATAAAGTCTCATAGGGATCGAAGGCCTGCTCCTAAAAACACAAATAAAGCTTTGGTTTTTTTTTTGCTTTTATGAAAACATTTCCAAAACCAGCATCCAACTGTCTTATTCAACCTGGTCCACATTTAGAAAACTTTCATCACTTAACTTCAGTTTAACATGACTCTGTTTTACAGGACATTAATTCATCAATCAAATAAATGCTTTTTCTCTTAAGTATGGATTAAAAACAAATAAATATTGCTGTTATAATTTAACAGTAATCTGTACTGAAATTGAGTGAACGTGTTAGCAGATAAGTAATTGTGCAGGTTTTGTTTTGCTTTGCTAATCAGTGATTCCCAAAGAAGGACGTCTCAACTTAAACACTCTCGTCTCTACAATTAGAAACAAAGACACATTTCTTTCAAAAGTATGGGGTTATAAAAAGTCTAAGGATTTATGCATTCACTTGTAATCACAATAATGAAGCAAGCAAGAAAAAAACCCAAAATGATTTATTAAGAGCACTGTAGCAGCTAAAAAAAGAGGGTAAGTAATATTTTACACACAAGAAAATTCAAGTTTACTCTCGAAAGTATATTATTAATTCATCCTCAACAATTTGACCTCGATAAGTTTTAACCGTGAGTTTTGCTCTATGTACAACTACTGATGCCAGCAAGGAACCAGCCTGTGCAGAAAGGTAAATAAAGCAGAAAAATCTGGAAAA
>OMNM01001409.1:0-14242 GCA_900302745.1 Parablennius parvicornis
CGGTCAGTCAGCTGCTCGGAGACATTCCTGTCTGTCTCCAACTACCTCAGAGCTCAGACGCACAGCGCCGGATATATAGCGCTTGTTTTGTTGTTGTTGTTGTTTTTTCTTTAAGTTTTATTTTCCACATGAGGAGAACGAGGAGCGGCTCTCGCGCTGCCACACCGCAGTGAAACTTTGGACAGCGCGCAGAGGAGAACGCAGGACGCTGGACGCGCAGCCTGCGCGCGGCTTGCTGGAGACGATGGGAGACCTTCATTAGATTCACTCCAGCAAGGAATCATCATGGCTGTGGACGGTAGGACGCTTTCTCAATTAAACGTATTTTCTTCTTCTTCTCCAAAACATGAGCTTGTTATTAAAGTACAGAGTTGTAAAACCAGTTTGGTGTGTAAGTGGTCGCAGCTGCGTGCAATATGTCCCTTTTAGGATAATAAAGAACAGATTGCAGGAGGTTTAATACTTCACTTAACAGCTGTAATTCAGACTGTTTTATTAAATTACAGAGTAGTATGATGTAGTTTGACAGGTTAACTGTAAACTCAGTGCTACACGGACACACAGGAACATAAAGATGTGTTTTTGAGGGACACAAAGGGCACAGAGTGGTCTGGGGAGGGACACTGACAGTGCTGAAAAGGACAGCTCACAGGAATTAAGCACAAACTCTGGTCACATCCTATTGCTCTGAAATCTTAGTTTGGCTTTAACGTTACTATTTGCAAGAGGGAGAGAGATAAATATGTTGCTCTTGGTGCCCAAGTCAGAATTTTTAAAAACCTTATTAAAGATGCTTTGATCTGAAATTTTAAAATACCCAGCACCCAGGCAGGCTGGATTCCTCACAATTTGTTTAGTAATTTTCCTTCTTCTAATGAAAGTGTTTTCCCATCCGGTGCTGGCAGTTTATACGTGTGTTAGTTAATGAGAACATTTTCTTCTCATTGATGGAAAAAGAAAACCCAGAGGCACTGAAAAGCAAAAAGACTCAGACAAGTGGTCTTAATTATGCATATTAAATCCATGAAAAGGGCACATTTGTTTTTACAGCAGCTGCCTGAGTCAGTAACATGGCAAGGAAACATTCACATGCACACAGTTTGAGAGTAAAACCTCAAAGAAGTAAAACAAACCGCACAGCAAGTTTTCTTCATAATAACCTGAAGCTGCTGGTTTGCCTTGATGATTGCAGGACTCGGTTCAACTCCTCTCTCAGTGGGAAGATGTTGAATGACAGAACCGGAGAGACAACGGAAGAAAAGCGACCACGCTCTTTCATCTCCTCAAATTCTCCCTCCCTCTGACAGTCTCTCCTGTTCTGTCCTCTTTTCAAATTCTCTTCGTCAACTCAGGGCGGCGAGAATACACATGAACACACAAACACAGCTGCACACGTATCTTCAAACGCAGTAAGAAAATCCTCCCAATCTGGCACATGAATCCATAATGACCGGTGGCTTTCTGCCAGAATCTGTGCCAGTAACAGCATGTTTACTGTAGTTCCACACTCTCTTTAATTACTGAATGTTGGGAAGCCACCTGCTGTTGAGTGGGCCTGGATGTCTGCCTGCAGGCCCCCTTGTAATGATGAGAAAGTGGCTTGTCTCGCAGCTCTGACATTCGCCTATAAGCTTTTCACAAAAGTAATTGTGGTACCTGAATGCTGACTTCAGGGGCTTTACCAACCAGCTTGTCCAGACTCAGATAACTGAGGGTTACATCATCCGTGCTCAGTGTCAGCAGAGCAAGTCCAAGCTTGTATTTCAAAATGAGCTCATCCTTAAATGACAAGGTGTCCAAAAGGGTTAAACTTTGCTTTTTGTTTTCAAGTCACGCAGAATGAAAGCAGTGCAGGCAGGTCTCACTCTGTTTTTTTTGTTGTTGTTTTTTTTAACTTGTCAGCAGCTCTGACTGGCTAATCATTAAACCTCCCGCCTTCATCTTTTCAGCTGCTTCGAGCTTCAGTTTCTGCAGGCCGGCCGTGGAGTACCGAGCTCTGCCTGAGGACTTCAAGCACCAGCTGAGTCGACGGACAGGTGGGAATCTAACCTGGCACGACGGGCGCGGGCAGAAAACTGCGGGAGGCAGAACAGTGAAACTGCTACAGCAGCCGGGCACGGAGGCCCTGCAGGTACTGAACACCGACACAAGATCAGCATGTGGAGCAGCACGCACCTGGATCATAGTGTGACGAGACCCTCAGGTCTTCTTCATTCTTGAAGATCAAGGCGTCATGTTTCTCTGAGCCTCATTAAGCTGATGATGTTTGACAAATGTAACAGGAGAGAAACTGCACTGATGTCTGCATTCATTTGCTCAGAAATAAGAAGATAGCCACTGTATTCTTCAGTGTTTTGAACTTGTTTCTGCTCCGGCACTAAAGATACTGTCGTCAGTGAGATTCCAACAAGCATAGACTCTGCTGCCGAATACCCCCGACATGGCTGTATCACTGATACACTTACACACACAGACACATATACACTCACACACACACACACGCTATGTCAAAGGCCGAAGCAACAATATTAGTCAGTGTGAAAGGGACCCATGAGAGAGATCAAGGTCCCCGGCCTCCGTTCTTCTCATTTGAAACAGCACTTATTGAAAAAAAAAACTTGAAATGCTAACACTTCCAGCAGAAATCACTGCAAACGTGAGCTAGATTTAATCTCTCATAGCAAAGTATAAATTTGGTAGTTATAAATGTGTAAATGCATTTGAAAAAGTGGGAGAAAAAAATCATCTTTGACCAATGTTTAGTAGGGCTCTGATAGTATCAGTAACAGAGAACTCCTCATGCACACACACAGGCACACATGCACGCACTGATGGTGCACACACACACACACACACACACACACACACACACAGGCACACATGCACGCACTGATGGTGCACACACACACACACACACACACACACATTTTCTCATCCGGAAATAGCAGAGCTTAATTTCCATCCTCCCATCGTCTGTAGCTGCTTTATCCAAGCTGTGGCCACAGAGAAAGGCATGCATGCATGCACATGCTCTATCTTCGTTTCTGTGGAGTAAATCCAGTATCTCCGGGGAAAAAAATAAATAAATATAGGAACAGGGACAACATGCAAACTGCATCCTGAAATATCTCAGACATGAATTCACATGGCTGACCACTGCACGGCCTCCTTGTTGTTTTCAGGCAGATGTGACGTTGCATTTTTTATTGCACTATAAAACACATTTAAACCTGATGTAACGTTTGTGTTTATCTGAATCTTGTTGGATGTTGGACTTCGGTTATTCCCAAAGTAAATTCCTGCCAGTCATTAGAAACTTTCTCACAAACACATACACTTTTATCCGAAGTCATCTTGCTTTGTGCAGTTTGATGAATAAGCAGTTTTTCCACAATGGTGAGAAAATTGATTGATTTTGATCAGGCTCAACAACAAAAAACCAAGTGAACAGATAAGAATGCATATCATTAATGCTAGTGTTTTAACATGAAAATATATATAAAAAAACTTTGAATCTAAACATCAGCATGTCTTGAATATGATAGAGATACTATTTGATTAGTGATTGAGACTGATGCACACGTTTACTCGTGTTTACTCAGAGATCATTTACAATGCTAAAAATGTATTTGAAACTGTCTGTTATGTATCTGTTCCACTCTATTATTTTTATAAAAGTCATACAAATAAATGTCGTGCTTACTGAAAAAGTCTTAGAAGACTGTTTTCTCTGTCCTAATAATTTAGGAATGCAGGTAGAAGACCTTCGCCACCAACTCCTCTCTTCGATTTTTGTGAAGGAAAGTCTCAAAAGAAAAACATCATCATCTGGCAAATGCAACCCGTCACCATCCATTGTTGCAAATGGGCACTTTGTTAGCAGTGAATGGAAGCTTCTCTTCCCGGCGGGTCGGTGAGCTCTAACAAGCTTTTAGCTCGACTTTAAATAGAACTCTAGCGATGCCGTGCTGCATCACCATCGAGTCTGAGTCTGATATCGAACACTGCTGATAGCATCTAGCCTGTGATTGCTGTTGAAGGATAATAAACAGCAAGCTTTTATTTAAAGAGCCTTTTTTTATGTGAAACGTGGTCATATCTATTTCCAGCTTAAATTAAATTTCCTCATTATCTGATACAGCATTGTCTGCACAAAATCCATTTATGCTGTGAACTGGCCTCATTTAAAGCCCTCGGTTACAAGTCAGAGAGCCGGAGCTTTTGTCTTCACCCCATAAAAGACTCTTTAAAAGGCTGTTATGAGCTAAAGCTAAAGCTGCAAACACAGAACTGGGCTGGGCTGATAACAGAGTTGTATACAAAGCATTGTTTGTTTGTTCCAATCTCCTTGGATGCACATCATGTGGCTGCCAGTGCGTTTTGGTTGTGGGGAAACGTGAACTTAATCAGTTGGGTGCATTTGTGCTAAAGGTGTAAAACATGTGAAGTATTTTCACTTGTTTGAAGGTGCAGGTTCTCCACACTCACTTAGTGGTACTCACTTTTTTGAGTTTCCACATCTTATAACCAGTCTTTCTCTCAGCATCAGTCTCTTTTCAATCAGTGCGCTGTTTGGGTTTAACAGTCATCCTCGAAACAACCCCTGTTTTCAGTCAAACTTTTCAGTTTTACAACTACATCACATCCAGTGATTGTAAAAAAAACACATTTTAACTGCTACATGACTGTCAGAAAACCTGCTCGTTTAAAATATATATCTTAATAAGAAGCCTAATGAGTCATATTTTCTGACCACAAAGTATGTTAGCTTGCAATAGAATTGAGAATAGAATTTTGGGATGGATACTTTTTACTTTTCATGAATTAAGTTTATTCTTATCAACCAATCTGTATTTTATGTTAAGTATAAGTTATTTTAATGATAATTCAGAACATATTTATCTCTGCAGGAGCCTAAATCAACAGTGAAATGTCACAAAAGAGAGGATGTGCAGTGGGAAACACTGAAGCAATGCAAGTGAAAACAAAGGAAAGGAAATCCAGATAGTGCAGAAGAAAGTGTAGCGATAGAATCAAAGGCTGAAAAAAAAAATGTTGGTGATTTAAAAATCAAGGCTGAGAAATTCTATATTCAAACTTTTGACTCTGAATGATGTTTCTGTCCTCGTTATTTAGATGCTCATTAACAGCATGTTGTGCCACAAGAAGAAAACAATGCTGATCATTTCTGACGTTTTCTCTGTGGGAAAAAAAAGCTTCAGTGGCGCTGAAACCACTGATACAAACACTAACCACTGCACCATCACAAACATCCATCCATCCACCCGTCTGTCTGTCCTCATACAGTAAACCTGCTTTTATCCAGACAATAATAACCAGGGGATTTAGAGTCTTTCACAGCCGACAGTGGATGAGAGGCAGGATACAGCCCGGTCACAAAACAATGTCCAGCATAGAGCGACACATCAGGCACACACACATTTGCAACATGTCTGTGTATAAGATTAAAAAAAAAAAACATGCGCTTGAATCAAAAAATAAACTAAAATTTGCACAGGCAGAGGAAGAATGTGCAAACTCTCCACGGAAAGGTTGTGTCAGCCAGTGGTTTTAAACCAGGTGGATTCCACTGTAGTGTATGAGTGTGTGTCGTTGTTTTCAGCCAAACACATGAGTGTCTGTTTTTCATCTTCTCGCTAAACTTACGTACAACATTCGTGTTCGCCTCCATTTATTTATTCTTTCCCACTTGCGGGCTTCAAAAGTCATGAACTGCATCCTAAACTCATTTTATCCGGCTGATAGGTATAAAGATATTGCTGAAGGGCTTAAAGGAGTGAAAAAGACACTAATGCATATTTTATAAAAGGATTGAAATCATATTTATCTCCACCAGAATCTCAGTGGCTTCATATACAGCAGTTCTCCTGTCGTGACATGTGATATTGCTTTAGAGGGTCGGCCGATCTGCTTTCTCTGAAGCCAGAAAACCACATGTATCTGACAATATATCTTCTGAGAATTGGCATAACCTTTACAAATATAACTATTTGTGGAGGTTCTGAAAGCATTAAGAGAAAACCCATGCCGGCAGGGAGAACATGCAAACTCCTGAGAGAAAAACCCTCTGTAGGGCTGCAGACTCAGACCAGGGACTTTTCTGAGCTGTCACACCACTGTACGTGTGATCATGAAACTGATTTACTGGTTACAGTGACGACAGATATTAAGCCACATCTGAGCGTGTTTTCCGGGGAAGGTCATTAATAGTTGATGTTGTTGTGTTTTATGAAGTCAGAAATAAGTTTTATTTTTGCATCTTCACATCTTTCTCGGGCGAAGATTACTTTGTTACAAAGCCAATGTACATAAACACATTTTGATGTCTATTTTTACCACGCTTATCTTAATGTGGATTAAAATGTAACATGCCACTTTATCAGAGAGATCATTAGTGCACTTCAACATGCTAAGCAGACCTCCAGTGACTCCTACAGCCTTTTTTCATCTTGCAGCAAAGACAGTCTTGAGTTGAAGAAACGCTGAGCCTGCTAAATTTTTAAAACTGATTGGCTGATCAAAGCCCGAGTCTGATTGCTCCTCACAGTTTCCTTCACAGTTTTACATCCTGTACATCTATAAGATTAAACAGCCAGACCATAGGGTCACACAGTGTAGGAGTTGCTTTGTTGACGCTGCTGCTGCGGCTGCATGTTCGCCGGTCGTCCAAACAGCTCAGACGCTCGCATGCACGCAGAGCGTTTGATCTGCATGCACATCTGGTCCTGATCATCCCTGTGTGTTTTAATCAGCGCTGTCTCGCTCTCGTAGAAGACTTCTTTTATGGGATTTCTCTCATGCAGTTGGAGTATCTGTGTACACCTGCTGTGTGCCTCAGTGAAACAAAGTGTTCGTCCTCACAGATGCTTTATTAATCAGGCCTCGTCCGTCACGTAGTGCGAGGAAGTCTGATGATCATTGGCAGATATGAAAGAATAAAACAACTTTAAACGGAGTAGTAACTTGGTTACTTCAGTCGTGTTTGAGCTCATTGATGCCATCTGGAATTTATTGCAAAAAGCATTAGTGTGATTACTATTAGAACTATATAAAAATATACAGAGAGACTTGACTTTTTTGCATTACAAAAGGGATGTTAAATTGATCTTTTTCAATCCATGTACTAATTACTTTTTATTGAATATCACTGAAAGGACTACAAGTCTACCAATATTTCAATGCTATTAAGTTTATGTATTTCTAATGTGACACAGTTATTCACTTTACAATTATTTTAAGTCAATGCATAGTAAAAGTCACAAGTTCACTTTCATTCAGAGAATTTTAACTGAATTCTTTTAACATTTCAGTTTTTTTTTTTTTTTCAACACTGGGTGACAGAGTGGAGCAGTCGTGATTCACAAGAAAGTACATATTTGGTTGAGCCTCGAGATAATTAACTGATACTGGTGGTTTATTTAATGATCCCTTTGATTTGTGAACAAGTTAACTTTGTTGACTCCACAGAACAAATTGACTGTTTTCAGTGGGTCTCAGTTAAATCAATTTCTCTTATTTAGAGTTAAATTTGGGAGTGAAATCTTTCAAATCTTAACAGAAGTATGAAAAAAAGATCTATTGGCAGGCTTTTTTGTTTATATCATATTTTATCTCTCTATAAGTAACAACACTGGATAAAAAACATTTGCCACTTACAGAAATCTTGTTGGTTTTAGAAGTTTAGCATTCTAGCTCAAGAAAAAGTCTGGTACAAAACTATATATTTAAATATATACCAGTGAGAGATTTGTGAATTATAGCAGCTAATTGATAAGGACTTATTATATGTCTTCATTTTAATCACTGTGTATATTTGATATTCCTACCTTGAAAAAAAAAATGTAATAAATAAAGTAATTTAAATTAATTCCAAATCAAACGTTTTATTAATGTTTGTAAATTGGCCCACGGCTCCATTAATACAGGTGCAAGGTCCATATGTGCACTACATGCTGCCAGTAGTGCATGTCTGCTTCAATGTATCCTCTCAGTATTAATCTAATCTTCTTCTGTGTTTATCAACAGTATCGCTCAAGTGACAGTTATGGAATTTATCACACGAGCCCGACTCAGCCCAGCCTGATCCGTCCCGTCGTCCTCTGGTCACAGCAAGACGTCTGCAAATGGCTAAAGAAACACTGTCCACACAACTACCTGACCTACGTGGAGGCGTTCTCCCACCACGCCATCACAGGTGACGGAGCTAAAAATAAGAGGCTGGGGTATAAAATGTCATGACGGCGGCGTGAAGAAATAAACGCTCCTCTGCTTGAACCTCTCAGGCCGTGCGCTGCTGCGTCTTAACGGAGAGAAGCTGGAGAGGATGGGCTTAGTGCAGGAGACGCTTCGACAGGAGCTGCTGCAGCAGGTTCTGCAGCTGCAGGTGCAGGAGGAGGGACGCAACCTGCAGCTGCTCAGCAGAGGTGAATCCAGACCTCAACCTGTCATTTTTGATGAGGAAATGTTACTTTTTAGCACAGTTCAGTCAGGATCAGTACTGCCCTCTTTTGACTTAGATCTTGGAAACAAAATCCACCTGCATAAACCCAAAGCCCACTAAATGACACAACATGTGTATTTTTTCTTTGTTTGTTGTTGCACTTGATTGTCACAGTTGTTACATTTGTAATTTAAAACAAAGTTTAATCGATTAGGACCTTACAATACTATACAGTGCCATTTGAATCAACAAGTTGCAGTATGGTGGGACAGGGTGAGTTTTTTTGTACACAAAAATGATGTAACACCTTCGCAAAATTCCACAACAAACATGTTTCAAATTTGTGCTAAAATCAACACAGTAATGCCTAAATTTGGATATGGTGTGAATGCATTTAGACCAATGAGAGACATTAATATTGTAAAAATAAAGACACACACTAATGCTGCCTCAGTTCTTCACAGTAATTTGTTTCGTGGCAAATTCTCTCGAGGATTGTGATGTAATTTTCATTATTTCATTACACCTTGTAAATTACTTAAAAAGCTTCAAATCTTTTTGATTCTTCTCATTAGTTTGCTTCAAAAAATGGGCATAAAAATTTTGCAAGATACGTTCTGAAGAACTGCATCAAAAAATTCTAATTTCTTTGGTTGTTTATTTTTGGAAATGTGCAAAAGAACCTCAGCAATGGGGAGAATGCAGGTACACCCTGGTGGGGTCATCAGTTCATCACAAATAAAATATATATGTATATATAGAGTGAGACAGTCCCAATTTAACTGGAATACTCAGAGATGCCAACAAATGCACAGAGGAGACAAAACATGCAAATTCCTCACAAAAAATGAGGGGAGTTTGATCAGAACAGATGAAAATTCAGTTATCTTTAAAATAAAAACACAATGTAAGACATATTTGTATTTGGGCTTTGTATGTCGACACATTGGATTTGAAATGAGATGGAAATGAAGTACAGACGTCGAGGGTCAATATAAGGATATGAACAAAGATTTACTACAAAACATTTTGGAATTGCAACCATTTTTATGCAAAGTCTTCATACTTCAGCAGAGAATTCACCATAAATGTCAATTTCATATTTAATGTTTGGCTGAGATTGTGTTGCAGGTCATTTATGCTTGAAGTTTGAATATCCTGGACACCACCAATGCTTTTCTTCTTTGTGATGCTTTGCCAGTTCGTGACTGCAGCCTTTTTTACTTGTTGCTTGTCTGTGGGCCTTTCTGACCTAATTTTTCCCTTTAACAACATCAGGGTTCACATCTGGTGAATAACATGGCTAGTAAAGAATATTTGCCTTTTTTGCCTTCAAAAACTCCAGGGTTTCTCTTGTGGTATGTTTTGGGTCATTTGCTGCATTTGACTGAATTTGAGGCGAAAGTATTTCACAATACACTCTAAAATTCTTCTGACTGCATCTGTTTTCTGTTACATCATCAATAAACACTAATGGCTATTGAAGCTATGCACACCCAACCATCTCACTGCCTCCACCACAGTTCCAAGTGTTCTCCAGATATTGCTCTGCTCCAGGCTTTCGTTAAATGTTTTTTTTTTTTGGGCAAAGTCTGACCAGGCCTGTCTGTTTTTTTTGTTTTTGTTTTTGTTTTTTTCAGCTTGATTAATAGTTTGCTCCTTGTAGTGAATCCTCTGTATTTACTCTCATGAGTCTTTTCTTTGAGGTGGACTTTAAGATTCTGATACATCTACTTCATGACTAGTGTTCTTCACTTGAGTGGATGTTGTAAAGTGACTTTCTTCACAATGTAAAGGCTCCTGCACCATCCAGCTTGGTTGTCTTTCTTGCACTTTATGTCCAGGCCTTTTTTATCTTCCCAAGCTCACCAGTGCATTTTTTTCTTCTTCTCAGCATCTACTGCATTGGTAATATGAACTCTCCTTACAACAAAACAATTCTGCTTTCTCTCTTGGACTTTTTTCTTCCTCCAGCCAGCAGATCTTTCGCCACCATTCAGAACTCCTTTGACTGCATGTTTTAGGAGCAAATGCAACAGATTGGCTCAGTTCCAGACTTTTTAACTGGTTAATTGATGATGGTTGAAGAGAGGAACAGCTCATGAAACATCCAAATTACTTTTGGTCCCTTGAACACGAGGCAGCTTCATATTAAAGAGCTGCAATTCCTAAACCCTTCCTCCATGTCTAGCTGGTGGATTTTGTCTCTTGTGCATGGTACCAGCCTATCTGCATCCCTTTGTTTCCTATTTTCTCTGTTAAACTCATCCAATAATTAATCAAAGCTTCAGATAAGGTGACGTACAATATATTGATTTACCTTTTTTCCTGATAGCATATAAATGTTGTTCTCACTTCCTATTATATATTTAAATGCATTTTTTTTTTCAGGCATCTAAAACGGTATTTGTTTTTCTGTCTTTGCAGGCTCCTTTGGGAAGATCTCATAGCTGGAAGAAGTGGGCTCTTATGTGGGGTCTTCATATCAAATATCAGCAAAAGACTGAAATGTGAATATGATATTTAGAATAAAGTCCTTCAGCGAGCTGTGATGTCCAGAATAAAGTTGTTGACTGGAAGTTGGCAGCTCTTTATTCTCTCTCTCTCTGCACGATAAACAGACTTCATCTTTACAGACTGACTGTGATGGAAAAAGCAGCTTGACAATCTATTTTGTCAATTTATATGTTCTGTAATTAATTGTTATTGTAATAACAACCCAGTCCTCTCTCTGAAGATTTTTTTTAATGTGTAAATAAAACGTTAATAAAGAAAAACGTGAAAAGTATTGGTGTTTTCGGCACACTGGCGGCTTCATTGACTTGATAAACTACATTACCCATAATCCCCTAGTGCGATGAGCTGGACTCCATGGCTGTAAGCTACCGGCTCCGAGGTCGCAGGATCCCAACGGAAGCGGCGTGCGGGGAAATAATGTCATCCTGCTCAGACAGGTACCTGATGCCATCAGTTACGATTTGATTTCATTTTCTGTCTTTTCATTCTTTATATCGCAGTAATTCAGTCGCTTTTTACAGTTGTCCGCAGCAGCAGCGTCCTGCTGCTCATGTAACCATACTGACACCTCCTCATCTTCCTCCTGCTCCAAAACAGTCATCCATATATACATATATTTATATCCACACATATTAGCTTTATTCTAATGTGCCATAAATAACTGAGCCATGAAGTTGGTATTACTGCTGAATGTGGTGAAACACGGAGCTTTTCAGAAGTAGGTGAACTGCAGCCTGGCTGTGCGTCACAGAGGCGTCAGTAAGACAAAACCTCTTAACAAACAACGTTTAATATGTCTTGTCTGTTCAATAATGCAATATTTTTTGTAAAAAAAATAAATAAAAAATTAATATCTTTTTTCGCACAAGTGAGGATTTCATTATTTTTTTCTTTTCTGGTTTAAAAATTAAGAACATGATTAAATTGCTAATTCAGTTATATATAATCTTTATGTTTTAAATTATAATTTTTAGGAAAAATGGCTTAATATAATCACAGCTTTATATCTGGCTAATATAAATAATTTATTACAGGACTCAAATACAGTTTTAGACTGATGGAGAACTGCGACGAGCTGTGATCTATCGATCCATGTCATGTGCAGCTTTATCCATCTTTCCATGTTCGGGTCACAGGATGCTGGAGGTAATCCCAGCTGAATGGGTGAGGGCATGTTACACCCTGTGTACATCTCTCTATAACAGGACAACCAACGAGAGAGTGAGTTAACCACACATAGTACCATAGTATCTGGAGGAGAAAACCTGAGAGAACATGCAAACATCCCACAGAAAGACCTCCGCGCATAACCCAGCCTCGAACTGAGAATATTTAGATGTGAGGTGAGAGTACTAACCACTACTGTACCCTACTGCCCTGAAACACAACATCAAGTGTGAATATTATCTTTAGAAAGAGATGACTGAAAGACAGTGTCTGTGTTCCTCTGGACAATTTAGTTGAATTTTGTTAATTGCTGAAAAATTAAACACACTGTGTCTTTGGTTCAGTCATGTTTTTTTTTTTGTTTTTTTTGTCCGGTTAATGAACTCTGAGAGCGGATGAATGTTCGCCTGTCCTCTTTTGGTTTATGGGTGCCTCTATTAATACCAGCCAAGCAGCTCTTTGGCGTTGCAGTGATCCTCTTAGTGTCCTGTCAGACAAACACGGACAGTGGAAGAGAAAGGAGGACACATGGGGCAGAAAGGAGACGGTTTTTCAAGCAAGTGTCTCACAGATATACAGATGTGAGAAGTGAACACAGGCTGGGAGCCGATCTTTAATTTACACTCGTCCACCGTCCCCGGCCACCGTGTTGAGAGCACCTTGCTGTTGTTTTTGGTTGGTTGCCACAGCAACAGGCAAGCTGGAGGGCAGCAGGTTGTCGTCTGAAGCAGATTTGACTCTGCTGGACTGCACTGGAGCCAGAATCTCAGGGTGCTGGTCCCTGAGAACTGACCGCAGGTGAGATTGGACTGACATCTGTTGTTTCTTTTCACTTCATTCTACCAAAAAGCTCACACCTCACAAACTGTCCAAATACGTGTGATCGTGCTATAAATAGTCTCTAAATAGGGGTTGCTGGCAGGTCAGAGGAAGTGCCGGATCTAGGTTAGTTTGCAGGGATTTTGGTATTAGACTTCTCTTTCTTTGCCATGTGTCATTACTGAGCGTGTGAAACTGCTTCAGCTGAACTCGCCAAACGCTCATTAGTCACCAGTTCCATTTACACTTCGCCTTATCTCTTATTCAGTTATTCACCATGTACAGAATGAGGGCACAGATACTAATTTAACTTCTAATTACTGCTAGTAGGTATCCAGGAGTCCCTAAAAGTGTCCTCTTTCAAGTGTGATGCCTAGACTAAGCGGAGTTTAGAGTGTTCTGTAGTGAACAGAGCTGTGGCAGTCTGATTTTAATCAAGGCTACTAAAATTAAGATACAGTATAATTGGTTATCGACAGGCTGCTGGAGAGAAAGTAAATTCTGAAGTGTTGAGGTTATTTCCTTTGATGTCACAGTTGTAAGTAGAAATGCTGCATTACTCGTGTAACTTAATAATTAATTATATTGTTAGTTAGTGTCTCCAAAACAGAAATAGTTCTAACATACTTCTTCCAAATCCTCCAGAGTGTTTCCAGATGTTGATACTACCACAAAAACATAAACCAACAAGAAAGACTATTCTAATGACAGCAAACATCAAAAACAACCACTGAAAGACATCAAATGACCACAAACAAATGACAAAATACCATTAAAGAGATTAGAACAACTGCAGTAGCGCAAATAATCTCCAAAGAGATATGGAGCAACTGCAAGTGATGTTAAATAGCTGTTCAATGGTATCAAAATAAAGATACGCAACACAATTATACATTAGGTTTCTGACGGATATGGTTGTCCAAATAGAGCCACAAAATGGCATAATATTCCCAAAAAGACACAAAATACCCCCCCCCCAAAAAAAAGACAAAAAAATTTTTAATTGCCACTTTTTGTGTGAAGTTTGCTTGATCAGTTTCATCTCCCTTGTGATGGATGGATGGATGGATGGATGGATGGATGGATGGATGGATGGATGGATGGATGGATGGATGGATGGATGGATGGATGGTGATTTATGGGTAAGGTTTACATGCGGATGTGGATCAATCCAACCGAGCTGTAAAATGTTTTTTTTTAAATGCTGTATGTTTTTTGGATTATGCAGCCCTTATACAAAGTGTGCACTATATTTTCTTGTGTGGCTTTAATCTAATA
>OMNM01001410.1:0-13467 GCA_900302745.1 Parablennius parvicornis
CTGTGTTTGTGGGGTTTTTTTTTTTTTTTTTTTGGACCTTTTTTTTTTTTTTTTTTTTTTTTTGGAACCTTCGATTTTTTTTTCTTCAAGTGGCCCTAAAAATCTCGTCATTGATTTTTGACTTTTTTATTTCTGTGTAAAAAAAAAAAAAAAATGTCGACTTAGATTTTCAATTTTTTTCTGAAGAGCATGAGGTGTTTTTTTTTTTCCAACCTCAGAATTTTTTTTTTCTTCAGTGGCCCTAATCCTCTTCCGTAATACGCAAAACCCAAATTCTCAACTTTAATAATCATGACAAATACTTATTGTAACTGAGCACATGCTTCTAAGTGAACAAATTAATCTTGTATTTACATCTTTTCCATTCTGATAATATGTTAATGGTGACCACTACTTCTGTAGTGTTGTTTTGAAGAGTTCACATAATAGTTCTAAAGTTTCAACATTAAACATGACGTGTACTGTATAATGTATAATGACACACATTATTTCATCCTGGCAGCACCTCCTCTCTCCACTTCTGTCAAGCTTAATGAAATACTGCTTTTCACCGTAACCGCCTGGTATCACACGTTCACTGCTTCATCTGAGCACAGTGAAAGATGTAAAATGTCAAGTTAAACAAACTTGAAAATGAGACCCGTTAATTGTAATAGTTAAAAACATTATCAAAATGGCAGCTCCAAAGTAAATACAATTTTAAAATGATTTTGTGTAAAAACCCCGTCAAAAAATATCCATGTTTAAGGATTTTTCCAGAAATATTTTTATCTCTGTTCAATATTTTGTATGTGTATTTTTTTAATGTGCAATATGGTTTCATATAATTTATTGCTAACAGAGTGCCAAATTAATTTTCAGTGTTTTTGTAACATTGACAACAAAACCTTCCATCACGATTTGAGAGATGACATAATTTACAGTTAAAATTAGTGAACAGCTGTATTTATTTGTACTTTCAATTTAAAGTGTGCTAAAGCAAACTTGGACATGTTCAACATTTTGTCTTTCAGTGTGGATGTTTATCCAAGATGAACAAAAATCTATAATATGTCAAATCTGTTCAGAGGTCCTGAAACAATCTGATATCAGAAGGATGAAAACTTGATCAAATTAGTCAAATCTCGATGCTTTACATAAAATACAGAACATACGATTTTATAGTAAAAATCACATAACTCAGAGACCAAGCCAAAACTTTTATTCTGTACAGGATAACATTGAACTTGGTACAAAGTTGGTTTCCAGGCGAAGTGAGGCCTTTAGGAGTTGGCGTTGGGTCCCTTCTTCTTTCCGAAGGTGGGCACAACGTTCACGAAGCGCCTGTTGTACTGGATGCGACGCTTGGCGCGGCCAGTCTTCTTCTTCTTCTTCTCCTGCTTGTCAACCTGAAGGAAAGTACAAGACCGTGTTATGGTAAGGTGCAGAGGCTTTTGACACATAATACAGAAGTTTGTATGTGAATCTTTGGAGCCATTTTCCCAGAAATGGTCTACATGTGTTAATGTCCTTTTTTTTTTTTTTTTTTTAACATTCAATCATAAATGGCCAGTGAAAGAGTCGTATTTACCTTGGGAGTCTGTCCCCTCACTTTTCCGGCACGAGCCAGAGAGCCGTGAACCTTACCTGAAGAAAATAGGGAGAAGAAATTGATCATTAAAGCCGATATAACAAATCACATTACATACAAGCTTAACTTTAATCCTTTAAAGCAACTACAACATTTACTCAAAACAATAGAAACCTGTTCAGAAGTGTACTGACCTCCCAGCAGCCTGCCAGCTACCTCCAGGGTGCAATGCTCTGAGACACCACAGGATGCCAGGGAGGCATCATCCTCCAGTGGGCACCCAGCGAGCAGGAGCACCTGATCCTCAACCAGGAGACCCTCCACAGTCTGGACATGAGCCTGCAACACATCACAGGGGCTAAGTATATCAAACAACTTCTTAAGTTAAGGTTTTTAATGAGATTTACACGAGATGTGTACCTTGATCTGGCCAACGGTCTCCTCTCCAGTCACCTCAAGGGTGTGGGTGTTCTGGGCACGAAGGAAAAGCTGCATCTTGATGCTGAACAGAAACAGAAAGTCATCTTTAAATATGTCACGGATGACAGAGGCAAACAATCAAGAGTGCCAATTCGCAGAAGGCAATGTGTCAGCCGGAAATCTGCTTATAGAACTTAAGAGCAACTTTTTAACTAACGAACTCTGTATTTTTATACAGATAGCAGACAGTAATGAAGATAAAAGGTTAATCAGTAACTTTAAACGCCCTGTTCAGAGCAGAAAACCGGAGTAAACTGCGGTGAGGTCCCGATAAAGTCTCGGCACTCCGTCTGACTCTGCTCCATTAGACGGTGCAGCAAATGCTAAGCTAGCCTCGCTAGCCACATGGGGAAACGCGTTAAATAAAAGTAGCTCGAAATACAGAAAATTTACTTCCGTTACTCGATATAAAGCTTGGATCGTGATCAGTGATGATATATGAACACATATTACTGTCCGAGACTCGCCTAGGCTTTGTCTAATCTGATATATTGACTTAAAACATTCAGGTCTCACCTCGTTTGATGCTAGTCGCTCAACGCTAAGCATAAAAAGGGCTGTCTGAGTGTCCACACTGCGCATGTGCGGAAATACGTAAAGTCCGTCAGAGGTTGTGGCCACGCCCCTCCCCGCTTATATAGTGTCACATTAGAAGTAAAAATAGCAAAAATAATGCAAAAAATGTTCTCCTATAAATATATATTGGAACCGAAGCGTCACATTTTTTTCATTTCATGTCAGCGGCTTTATGAATGAGAATGTCAGTTTGTCTTATTATTCAACTGACTGGTACTTAGCATATATTATGCTGAACAAAATGCAGAGCAGCACTGCTTCAAATGTGCCCATGAAATGAATATTGGATTTTGGGGGAGGGAGCAAAAAGTCACATAATTCACAAAAGTATTTGTTTTTTATTTATTTGTCCAAAGACAAAGCACTTTCAGAGCTTTGCATTCTGTTAATTGCTCTAAGAAGCATTATTCCAATGGTTTCATTCCCGTTATTTTGAATTTACATTTAGAGCAGATTGCCACAGATCAATTCAGGGATAATAAAGTCTGTCTAATGGCTTTTGTTAAGCATATCTGTCTTTATGGTTCTGGAAATAGTTCATCCATTATGTAATTGAAATTTCATTCCACACAGGAGGCACCAAATATGAATTCAGTATATAAAAATTACAAACCAACTTAGTGAACTTCTAGAATCATTCAGGTATTGAGTCTGAAGTAAACGTCTTCTTTGTTGAAAAATAACCTAGTTATCCTACTTTACATGTTTTGAATACTGTGTCTTTAAAAAGGTCAGGGTTATAGTTTACTCCTAGAAGCATGGGTGTCATTCAGCCTCCTGGTTGGTCTTATCAGGTTCCACCTGGAGTTTGTCTTAGCATGCCCATATAAAATAGGTCAAGGATTATATAATGAATTTACATTACTGGAACATAAAGTCCAATTTAAAGACACACCAATACATGAGGTAAAGGGTTTCATTCTCATTTTATCAAATACATGTGAAATGTAACAGTGACAAATGACTCTGGACCGTTATCAAACATGGAACAGGATTAGCCATAACACACTCTTTAGAAGTGGGGGAAAAAAAGACAATCTCAGGATATCAATCTCTTTATTATGAAATCAAGTCAAAATAAAAAACAAGGAACTCTTCATTACTCTTCATGGGAACATAACCACGACTTATTAAAAATCTTTTGAGAAGAAACAGCTCAGATACATCCATGAAAGCCTCCTTGAACAAGTTTAAATCTTGACCACGAAAAAAAGAGACCAAGCTAAGTCATCTGATCTAAAAATGAAAAGCCCTCAGTCAAACAAGGGGAAAAAAAATCTGCCTTCAATAAAGGACATGCACTGGTGAACCCTAGATAGAAGCCAGACCCATGTGTGTGTGTGCGTGTGTGTGTGTGTGTGATAATCAATACGTTTGTGACAGAGGATCAAATATATCACAACCAAGGGCAAAAATGTGTAATTTAGCCGATTAGCACTCCTCAAGTCAGAAAGAAGGGCAGAAATAGAAAAATAAAAGTCAGGCCGTGTTGTCTGTGATAGAACTGAAACCTCCATTTAATCCTGTCAAAACAAGCCTCCATTTCAAGAGGGCCGAGAGTCAAACTTCTTCCATCATGTAGGAGGAGGTGGGTAGTACTGGTTATACTGGCCATACTGGTTGTACTGCCCCCAAGAGTTTTGACCCCAGCCACCATATTGCTGCTGAAAGAAAAGGGAGAGAAAAAACAAAAAACAAATTAATAGTATTTGATACTGAAATGTGAGCTGGTTTAATGTGAGCTGGTTTAATGCTCATTGAGAGACGTACCTGGTACCAGTTGTAGTTGTACGCAGAGTTGTTCGCCTGCATGTCTGTCATAGAGTTGGCCACAGTGCCAGAACCGTCATCCACACGCTGTCTCTTCAAGTCGGGCTCCTGAGAGCTGGAAAAGTGAAGGTTCACATTAGATAGACCTAATCGAAGTCATCAAAAGTCAAATAGACTTTGGTATTGAGTGACGACAATCTTGTCTTAGTAGCACTTGAACTGTCAGATGCATTTTTCAAACCCTGCTGTAAAACAACACAGATGGGATCAAGCATAACTACCTGTCGTAGCCATTCTCGGCTTTTCTCTTTGTAGATTCACATTCTTTCTGCAGCTTCTGTTGCTCATCGTATGCAGCAACAAGACTGAAAAGAGGCAGAAGAAAAATATAAACATTAACAAAGAGTGAAAATCACAAACAACACATCCACCCTTCTTTTTTTCTTTTTTTTTTAAGCAACTGAAAAAAAAAAAAGTCACTCACATGTTGATGTCACTGCCAAAGTCTTCCAGGAACTCCACCTTGCGCTGAGAGAAAAGGAGGCGGGACTCGATCGGCATTGGACTCTTGAGGGCTCGGTCAAAACAAGCCAAGATCTCAGCCTCATTCTGAGCCACGTCGCCACTGTACTCCAGCTCCAGTAGGTTTAGATAAAGCTTTGGACTTGTCTATAGAGAGGGGAGGAAAAAACAAAGAGTTAGAAATCTAATATGGCCGACCTTTAAGCCTGGTTGGGGCCTGTGCGTCCACCAGCTCTCACCTGGTCTTTTTCAATGGCCTCCAGCAGCACCTTCCGGGCCTTGCTCAGACTCCTCTGCACCTTCATCATCTGCCTGGCCAGCTTCACAGCGTAGAATGACGTCTCCGTGGAATTCTTCCCCAACTCCATCGCTTCCCTCAGCAGCCTCTCCGCTTCCTCCAGGTTACCATGACGACGCTCCAGGCTGACCCTTCGCAGACGCGCCATGGCCAAACCGGGGACAGTGTCTTCGAGGGACTTCAGGATGACGCGAGCCTCGTCGACATTGCCTGGGTATAAAAAAATTTCAAAACAAGCATTACGCAATCAGCCATAATACCATCGGTATCTCAAGAATGAAAACATTGAGTCCCAGTCTGGAACAGTGATTTGACGGAGACGCTCACCTTGCTGCTCCTCAAAAGCAGCCCACAGCAGGTGGATGGTTGGTTTCTTGGGCAGGTGGCTGGTACACGCCTTCTTGTACACATGTCTCACATGCTCAGTGCTGTAGCCCTCTAGATATTTTGCATACTTCAGAGTGAAAAAGAGAAAGCAAGTTGGAAGAAGTGCAGGAGAGGACAGAGGAAAAAGAAAAAGAACAGAGGAGAAAGAGAAAGGCAGAAGAGACAACACATTTTAAACCTAAAATTTCAGTTGACAGACAGTGAATTTCTTCATTGACAAGATCGTTTTTAGAAATTTTCTGTGTAAACCCATCAGCACCTTCATGGAACCAATTAGATAAGTTTCTGTAAGGTAGTGGGAGACGAAGAAGATGCAACGTAGTAGTTGGCAAATGCTGCAGTCATATCTTGTGTGGCAAGCTGGCCATCTCCTAATACAACAGATACAGTCACATATCAACGTTACACGCAAAGAGAGTGCAGGACGATTTACTGTGGCGATGTGATATCATCGTAGATGGGGAAGTGCAGGGAGGTAGCAGAAGTGCGACGGAGAGGCGTTGACTGGCGCATTACCTTGATCCAGAACTCCTCGTAGAGAGCACAAGCGATGAGGCAACGTTCGAACAGAACAACCGCGCGCTCCGGAGTCCCGTTTTCAATTTCAAAGTCCAGGTACTCCCTCCAGTTGTTTAGCTGCGTCTTCTCCAAGGCTTTGACATGGAAGTATGGTCTTTTAATCTGGAAACACAAGGATTTGTTAATATAAAAACCTCTCATCATGAAAAGATCCAACACTACTACTACTTTTTTTCTTTTAAAGGTACGCACCCCTTCTTCAAAGGCCCAACGCTTGCTGACTTCGTGTTCATTCTGGTTGAACACTTCCTGCCGTACCTCGATCACCTTATGGCGCATGTTCTCGATCTCTGTCACTCTCTACATGAAACACACACAATCAAACAAGGTCAGCACATCCGTTTCTGAGCTCTCACGTATCACATTCTCCACTTGCAGAAACTGCTAGTCCGGCAACCAAGGATTTACGTCACCATGAGCTGGACAGAGACAAGAAGCCTGTAGAAGGGGGAGGTATGTATGCACCCGGCATGTCAGCCTCAGGGGAGCAGGTGCTGGGTTCATTGGGCCCCGGTTGATCCTAGTTTTAGGACGAATCCCTGACAGGATGCCAACTTGAATCCCCCATGGCATTCAATGGCTTGGCTGCTGACATAGAGACACCTCTTCAAACCTGAGCAAATTTTGCTTTCCATTTGAAAGTGGACAACAGGCAAGCTCCAGCTAACCCCGCACGCAGTCCTTTCATAGGTCGTCTTCCATTGTGGACTGGTAATTTGTACCTTCGCAGGGTCCGCAAGATCCTCTGTGCCAGGGGGGAGCTCCTCCTCAACACGCGTGTCTGCATCTTCGCCGCCCATCGCCGACAGGCTGGCTTTGGAGAGCTCCAGTCTCAGCTGAACAAACTCCTCCTCTGACAGGAAGTGCTTGGGGTTGTTGGTCTGCACATGATCTTTGAACCTACAGAAGGAAAACAAAAATGAAATTTTAGCTTTATCCAGTTCAATCATAACTGAATTCTGAGTAAGAGGGTGAGTTAAAGTTAATTTTCTCTTTACTTCTGAAAGTGCTGAGAGTAAAGCTGGGTTGGGATGCCCAGGATGCGATCGTAGATGGCTGTCACGTTGGCTAGCTTGTCCTGTTCCGTCTCCCAGCTGATGTAGGACTCCCACAGCCGGTCAGAGCGGAAATCCGTACCAGCTCCGAGCACTGCATGTTCATAAGTACTAACGGTGCAAAAGGACACACACACACACAAAAAAATTATCACTTTTAAAGTGTTGGGGTAGTAAATAAAGAAATCACTGATAAGACATACTATTAGGATATTAAACTTTAATTTCTGCAATCACATTGGTAATGCTGTAAAGACTGCTTTACTCACGCTCGAATGCGTCCCTCAGTTTCTGGGTCGGTCAGATCTGAATTCTCTTTGATGAAAGCTAGATAATGCAGCCAGAGGTCCACGCTGAGGGGGATGGCCTGCAAACCTCTTCTGTACACCTATCAAACAGCAGACAGTTCCATCAACAGGTGTCTCCTTTTCACAAACACCCACAATCACTTGTACGAACATCCCAAAAATTTAGACCATTTGTTGACAAGATCTACTGTCAGGGATTTTTCAGAGTATCCCTACTTCAATACATCTGGATCTAATAATTATGCTATCACAAAGATCTTGAGGATGAAACAGTCAGTCTGATAGTGACAATTTACATTCAAGTGCCACAAAAAAAGATAACAGTAAGATTTACCTCTTCTGCCACCTGGATGTGGCCATGCTTTTTCTCAATGTCTGCATACTTCTTCCAGTAGCCATAACAATATGGATATCGTAGGAAGAAGACATCAAATGACTGTCTCACAGCAGTTAGGACATTCTGTAAAGAGATAAAAGCCAAGAGTTAAAATATTACATCTACTATTTAGGTAGAACAATACATTTATTTACATAAAATATAATATTTTTCATTGTAAAGAGAAATCTGCATTTGCTCACTTCTTGCTCCACATACTGCAGGAGGTAGACCCAGCCATTGAAATCGTCTGGATTCTCTTCACATCCTTTGAAGAGTTTTTCAAATTCTGAGGGCACTTCTGGCAGTGGAGGAGCCGTCGTTTCTTCTGTTGATTCTTTAGCGGGTTCTTCCAGCTCCATGCCATCCTCTGCGCCCTGTGTTGTCTGAGTATCACCTGGCAAAGATGACAAGAAGTCAAAGTGATTTAAAATGCTAATTTACAACCAAAGTAGAGTTTTGTTGGACTCGTACAAACAATCCAGAAGTTTTGTGTTCACATGAATCAAGCAATGGTGAATGAAAACAATAGATTAGCACACGAGATAGAAGGAAACAAGCAAATGCTAATTGGTTTACCTTGACTGTCAGCATCTGGCTCTATGCTCATGTGTTGTTGAGACTCCACAGACTCTGCTGCTTGTTCCGTCTCTTCTGCAGGCTGTGGTGGAGGAGGCGGCGGCGGAGGAGGCGGCGGCTGCTCCTCCTGGAAGAGCTGAGCGTTGGCTAGCTGAAACTGCTCCACTGCCTTTTCCACAGATCCTAAGTCCGTGGAATTCAGTTGCTGGTTGGGTTGCTGCTCAAGTGTTGATGCATCCTGAGACGCATCAGAATCCTCAGGCAAGATGTTGGACATTGGCTCTGGGGCAACTTGGTCCAGGGACCAGTCGGCTGGTTGGCTGAGGACAGGAAGGTCAGGAAGAAATGCATCCCCGTTGCTCTCCATGGCAGGGGACTCAGTGTCCAGCATTCCAGTGATGGCGTCGTCTGAGAATTGCAGGCCTGATATGAAAAATAACAAAATATGGCAATTACAATGTTGCAGCAATGAACACAAATCTGATAATAAATATGTTCCATGGACAATATCAACAGCTTAAAATTTACCAAATTGGAAAACAGTAACACGTGACCCATTCTGCATAATGTGGCCTTTATTTACGTAATAGATTCGACTACATTTCAAATAATAGTATTTTGGATAACAGAAAAAAAATGTTTAACGTTACAATAGTAGGTAATGTGCAACAACACAACAATAGAGAGGAAACGGGACACTTCCTTGTATAATTACAAAAACTCAAGCTGAAGTCCTGACTTCACGACTAAAAATGCTTCCGCGTGATCTTTCACTAACGCATTCCTTTATGTATATATAACTAAAATGCTGCCCGCAGGTCCACTTGGGCCTCATTTTTGGTTTAAGGCTACGTCTCATGTGACAAAGTTTGCACAGTCAAAGTTCAAACACAAGTTGGGCCTCTGTCACCGTCTATATCATGAAAACTACCACCGGAGTGAGCCGAGGTCTAAGATAATCGATGTCACCTGTGAACAAAAGATAAGTAGCCGCAGACCGAAACGTAACAATACAGAAAAAAGGGCATATTTATCGATTCTATATGTCAAAGTTCCGCGTCTTTGTACTCTCGCGACCGCCACAACACGTCATGCGTCCGCTTCCAGGTGATAGACGGCGCCGGTGTCTGCTCCACGCTAGCTTCATCCCCGCCAGTTGCGAGGGTTAGCCGGCTGTCTAAATGCTACTAACTCCGTCAATTTGTCCCGCAATTATTTCAAAAATACGTGTTGGGAACTTACCACTATCTTCCATGTATTTCGGAACGACCTCGGGAACTTGCGTGCCGGTTTCGACGTCGCTCAGTTTAACCTACAACGGCGAGGCTGACTTCGTCCACCATTCTCATCAAGTTGGAGGAAGAACAGTGGTGGCGATTGCGCATGCGCTCTTACGTCATCAACGTCCGCGTGCCACAGACGTTTCCCGGGTTCCTTTCACAAACTGCGGGGCGGGACCCACTGAGGGGCGGCAAAGACTTCCACAAGGGACGCAGAAATAGAAATATACAGCATTCAGCAATAAACATCATTATTTAACATGGTACAACATATTAAGGAAAGTTGGGGTCTAGTGAGTTGGGGATTCATCCTCTGACTCTTTGAGAATCATAATTTAATCATTACACACGATTACAAATGTACAAGCACACACAAATAAGGATGACTACACAAAATGATAGATTACATCATTTTCTTCAGTGGAGGTTTTAAACATGTAATATGCACCTCATTTCAGAACATTTAAAGTAGTCACATGTCAAGAATATTTGTATTTGACATGTAAATTTGAGGTTGAAAGAAGGTGAGGTGATTGTGTTATGAGCAATGTAACAGCGTATACTTTGTGATTAAAAAAAATATGTTGTTACTTATAGTCAATGACAAAACACAGGGACCTTCCATCCATCCATCCATTCTCTACCGCTTATCCGGGGCCGGGTCGCGGAGGCAGCAGTCTTAGCAGAGAGGCCCAGACTTCCCTCACCCTACACAGGGACCTACAATTGAGAAAACAATAGTAAACCCCAACTATGACTATTGTGAAATTCTGTGTCACCAATGTTGTTCATGATAGATTGCAACTTGTCTAAGATCCTTTTCTCTCCCAAACTTTTTGATGGACTCCAGGGGATCTACATTGTCCTTTTTTGCACTTATGCATCCGTTGTCCATGTCAATTTATATTTCATTCAAGTTTAATTGGACAAAGTAGAGACCGTTTCTAGCCTTGCAAATCTTAAAATTAAGACTTAACCTCCTATTCTTCTTTTAGACGTCTTAAAAACATTGAGTAAACCCAAATTATGTGAGCAAAGTGTTTTAGTGGGATATAATGGGTATACAATTAAGCTTTGTTGTAAAGAGCTTTATATGTTTTGAGGTGGAATGTGAATTCTATTCTTAATTTTACAGGGAGTCAATAAAGAAAAAGCAAAATCGAAGACACATGAGCCATCTTTCTTGTTTCTGTAGCACAATTTGCTTATAAACAAAGTTTGAGAACTGAAAAAAAACAAAAACAAATGCGGGTGTAGTTTGTTCAGCAGTGCTGATTTCATCGTCAATTGTCGATGTCTTCGTTTTTGGGGTATTTCTGTGGCAGCGTAACAGTGCCACCTGCTATATGTACAATATTCTTTTGAGTAGTTTTCATGATGTTGTATGGATGCAGATGTTTCTCGTGGAAACTGGAAACCTTAAAAAAAATGACATGGAGTAAAAAGATCATTTTGGCTCATATAGACAGGTACACAATCTTATTTTGGGACGCTATGGCATTTATCTTGACTAAGTCTCAGCCCCTTAAAATGTTGCACTTGTCTTGGTCTTAGGATGCTCTCACCTTGAGGTCGTCCCCTTTAAGTGTCGGTTTTAGCTCAGTCACAGTAGCTTAAAGGGGTCATATTGTGCTAATTCCTTTTCTAGTAGTTTGCCAACAGTAATGTGCATCTCCATACCTGGATGACTGAATGACGCCCTAGAAGTGAAGAAAGTCTGTCATCTCTCTCTCTCTGTCTTGTTTCAGTTTTTCAAAAGTGTGTGCTCCAAGGAATTAATCACAAATCAAACCCTGTTGGGGGGTTAGCTAATCCCAATCAAGGTAGGCCCTCCCTTTGACCCTCCGAGCATTAGGCAGCTCTGGTCTGACACATGGCACCACGAGAGAAAGTACTTCGTCCCCTTCCCAAGATGGGCATGTGTGGGTGGAAACAGTCCAGCTCACCAAGACACAGCAGATTCTGAATGCAGCTCATATGATCCACTATTCAAATGGCTGAAAATGAAGGAAAAACTGGATTTGGGGCAATGAACTTTGAATACAACGTTTTTGGACTAAGGAGACCCACATGAAAGTGTTGAAAAGCTGGATGATATGACCCCTTTAAAGTCTTGGTCAAGTCTTGGTCTCAGCCCCCAAGCATCTTGGTATGCTCTGGTCTTGGTCTTGACTTGATATTAGTTGGTTTTAACTACAACACTAATAAAAGGTGATTTAGACTTGTTAAACAGGTGGCAGCTTCCTCCTTCCATGAAGCAGGGTGGTTCCTCCGCCCTGCTCACGCACTACTTCCACGTCACTCAGACACGAGCTGTTTGAATGAATGAGCCCCTCTGAAGTCCCTACATCTGCCAAAACCCCAGATTTACTTCATATAAATGCTTCTTGGTGTCATTATTGCGTTGCAGTTCTGCCTAAAAGCGTTAATATTAGTCATAAAAGATTGAATTATGTCAATACAACCCAAAGGACCGGGCTAAGGTTCACTTTTTTTCTTCCGCGCATGCGAAATGGCGTGTGGTGCGTTTGCTGTCAGTCTGAAACTTAGCAACCTACTCTTAGTATTTCTTTCAAGGTTCTTTATTGATCGCATATACTGTTATATTTTAAAATATACTTCTAATTTTTTTGTGCCAGTGTCTGTAAAGGAAAAAATTAACCTAGGTTGAATAAAGCAATAGAGAAAAATTATTAGCTTTCAATGAGACTTGTGGCAAGAGATAAAAAAATACCAAAAACAGCCAACAAAACAGTAATGTTAAACACGAGTTAAAATGGGAAAATGAGATCCGAAATCCCGAGCATTTCACATTCTGAAATGCAACAAATTAAATCTTAGTAGGTGGTAACAGACAAAATTGTACAAGTTTAAATGATGTGCTGTCCTAATTTTCACATTGAAGAACATGTGACAATACAATCAATTTTTTTGGAAGATGGGCAAAAAAAGGCTCTGTTGGTAATATATTTCAAAGATGGAGCTATAATGAATATCGCTATAGCTATAATGAATATGCTAAAAGGAGATGACAATGATAACAAGTGAAACACTGAAAATTAGATTTAAAACTCTGTAAAACTGGTGGGAAAATCCCTGCTATAAACAACTGCAATTGTTAAAATGTGCAAAGCTGCTTCAACTTCAACTGCAGTTTTGGTAAATGTAATGTTGCAGGTATTTTGCGGGCTTCAGAGAAGTGCTATTTGGTGTATCAAAGAACAAAACGAACTCTTTTATTCATAGAAACTTGCAGATTCCTTAAGATGCGTGTGTATGATATTTCCGAGCTGGTTGCGAGTCTTTGAACGCAGCAGTAGTGTGTGTGAGCCGTGTGGAGGAAGTGGCGGCTGATCGGGGTCCGCACCTTTTCCGGTAACAGAGCGTTGAGCGGAGGGTTGAGAGAGGGAGACACGGAGCGGATAGAGCGGGGAGAAACGGTCCGGGGACTGGGGGAATGATCGATGCGGAGGCAGGTATTTATCCCAGTTATCTTCCTTCACTTCCTGTTGAGCTCACTCGGTGCGCGCGCGCGCGGAACATTTGCGCGGATCCAAAGTTGTCCTCTGTACTAAAACACCCCTCCCTTCTCTTCTCGTGTCACAGGGGGGAAGAGGAGAAAGTCGGATGAATCAATGACCCTTTTTTTTTTTTTTTTTTTTTTTTTTTTTCGTATTTTTTTTTTTT
>OMNM01001412.1:0-14472 GCA_900302745.1 Parablennius parvicornis
ATGACAGATAAGCATATCTACATTACATCCATCTTTTTCTCTGGGTATAGATGGCCTTCTGGGCATCACGGCCTCTGTTGGCAGTGTCTACAAAGCTCCCTGTCTCTTTTTCTCCCTCTGCAATCCGAGTGCAGATTCATTTGAAATCAGCCTAGGTAGTCATAGGAGAGCAACGAAGGGTAAAAAAATGTAATACAGCTCCAGTATGATCATGGTATAAAAATTCTAATAAATGTTTAATATGTTCTCAGAAATTTGCTCTGCAGGTTGGGAATGCTTTTTAACGTCACCTCCGCAGTGTTCGCGGCACATGTGAATTTGAAATATGAGAATGATTAAGGCTGTTCTCAGTTCACACTTGAGTGAGGAAAATGTTCCTGTCAGTGAGATTTGAACTCGATAGTCTTTTAGAGGCTCAGATTTTGCAAATGGAACATTTGTTGCTGTTTTTTTATTTATTTTGCACAGTGTAGTATTGAATTAGCAAAGGTGTGAATGGCATTTATTTAAGGGCACTTTTCTTGATGTGAATGACTTTGTGGGAGAGGGAAAATTTTCAAAATATGTCCAGAAGGTGAAATCGTCACCAGTCTGTGATTTACTTTTGCACAGCTGGGACAAAAGTCTCTGGAAGATTAAGAAAACCAGTTTGCTGATTCACTACAACTCAAATTCCTCCTATTTGAACAACAAAGCCAGAACACCATTCTCAGTCGACAGTTCTCAGTGCGCCTCCTACTGGTCATCTTTAACATACAGTATAACAGGGCTGTGCATCTCGTGTTCCATCGAGTACGATTATGTATTCCATCCTCGATTTTCTTTTTAACTTCTCATAGTTATGTTTTGCCATTCATGAACACAAGCTGTCGGATCAATATTAGCTTGCGTTTTAATTTCGAGGATGACAAACATCATGAACGCGACTTTTGTCCGAACATAGCAGAGCACTAAACATTCAAATGGCATCAATTCAATGCAGTGTACCTCATAACAATTAAATGTTAACATTAATATCTAAACATTTAATTAAACTGTAAACTAGGTATACAGTATAACATGGCAAAAACAACCTGCCATCTGTGGCAAGATGACTGACACGATTTACAAGATTACCTTTATTACTTAACAAAATATGAAACATAACATTAAAAGGATCGATGATCGCCCCATAATGGTCATCAATAATCGCTAGTCAGCAGAGGGAGAGAAGGTTAATCCTAAGACATTTGTAAAAGTTTGAGTTGGGGGAGGTTATAAATGGGGAAAAAAAAAAAGGACGGCCAAAGCAATCTCATGACTCTGATGAGGAAATTTTAATTAATTTTTGTTCATATTGATATTCTTTATGTTAAACACCATCAATATCACTGGAAATCATAAATACATACGTTTCTACACAACACTGCACTTTTTCAATTTGTGCAGTTTTTGCTTTATCCGTACTTGTATTAGATGAAATATATTGTGTAGTTTTGTTTGACTTTCTGTCGTGATTGGCCAACAAGTAACTGCTTATTGTTTTACAGGAGTGGAAGGGAGTTAATCAGTCACAAGTAACTCGAACTTTGTTGTGTTTGTTACCGAGCTGCTGTCGCTCCGTCTCCTCACCCTGAAGTAATTCAGTCCTTCTGACAGCAACATGAAAGATGTCTCACTCCCATTAACACACATTATTGCTTATCCACAGTACCTGCGTTTCATTAGAAGCATCTCATTAGATTCTAAACTTCTATTAAGAACCACTTACATCCAGATTTTTTAAGATGTCTTTACCAATAGTGACTAGTTGCTGTAATAATGGTAGTATGATGATTATTTTAAGTGCATTTGAACCTGGTATTAATTGAATTTATTTTAAATCACTGAGTCAATTCCATCCATCCATCTTCTATAGCGCTTTATCCTTATTCAAGGTAGTGCTGGAGCCTGTCCCAGCTTAATATAGGTGAGGGGAGGATAAAGCCTGGACAGGTCTGCAGTCCATCACCTGACAAACAGAGAAACACACAACCACGCACACTCATATTCACACCTAGGGGTCATTTATGGTTTCCAATTAAGTTGGTTTTTGGATTGTGGGAGAAAACAACCCTATAATTGTGCTGGTTTTTTTGGTGATTTTTCCCTTGACTTTAGTGCTTTTGTGCTTCTGACCTCTGCAAAGCAACCACCAGATATGAAAAAATTTTTACTTTAATGTACCGCTGCGCAATACTATAATATTGTCAAGCACATAACAATTTGATTTTCAAAAAATAGAAGCATGTGGATGCTGTATTTAGTTTTTTCCCCTATGATATGTGCATCTCAGAAGAGCAGCACTTTGTCTATTTTGTATTTTTTGTGTTTTCTTGCTTAAAATGTTTCTGAATTAAATTGCCGTTTATCGTCGTTTTGAATGAGGAAGACGTAGTTTATTGCAGTTCAGTGTTTTGTGATGTACATTGTGCATGTTGATATTGTGAAAACAATATGTTATGTTTCAAAATATATCATTTTCAACCTGCAGAGGATGAAAGCATGCTGCATTAAAAGGGAATGTATGGCTGATCAATCACAGAGTCGTTTTCAACATGTATATGGCTCCGCATGTTGATAATGTAATGACTATAAATTTGCGCTACATTGTGCAGCTCTGCTTGTAACTGTAATCAATTTTAGTGACTTGCACATCGCCGGGAGCTGAACACCCCTCTGAATATTTATGATCCCTCTGAGGAAAGACTATCTATACCCAAGTACAATTTTGTCCTGCTGTTTGATGTTTGTGCTTTTTGTTTTGGCTGAGTCGTATTGAATCTTCCCCGCATGGCGTCGGGTCAATAACTTTCTCCTCTTTCAGCGTTCCCACCCGGTAAACCTGTCACCTCCTCTCGCTTCACGTCGTTGGATATTTTGGAAACACAGCTTTGTGTCCTTGATCTCCTTCTTTCTCCTGCAGTTCATTTGGCTGCTCTCCTGCTCCGGCTTGGCCACGGCTGCCTTGTAGCGACTGGATGTGATATTTCCATGTTGTCCTTGAAGCTGCTCACTCTCAATGTCACCTCCCACCTCCCACCGTCTCCCCCCACACAGTCTCTCACATTTAGACACAGTGTTTCTCCTCCTCTCTTTTGTACTGTGCCACGTATTTCATGACAAATTGACTATCTTGTGTCTTACTTTGTTTATTGGAGCGTTCTGTCCTTGTGCTTCCCTCTCATAATGCAGCATCTCCGTCACACCTCTCACCTCTTGGCCGTTTTCTCCACCTCACTTTCCCAATTTCTCTTTTGCTTGCTCAACAATTACGTGCTCATTAACCGGGGGGGATAGTTTGCACGACTGAGAGAGACGTCAGTGACGGGGCTGGAGGCCTTGCCGAGGTTCCCTGTTTCTGTGGTTCCTTTATTGACAAGTCGGTCTGCCTGTCTGCCAGCCTGCCTGCTCCCGAGGAGCAGCCGACTGGCGCTGCATGCTGATGAGCGTCGTCCAGCGGGAAAATGGAAAAAAGCACGAGTGGGAGTGACGAAGAGGGAAGGAAGGGAGGAAGGATGCAGCTCTGGGTATTTACTACACTTGGAGGATATGAGCGGGAGGCAGGCAAGAGAAAGTGGAGTGAGCACAGGTCATTTCTCCCAAATCCTCTCTCCTCGGTGTGAGAGATTAGACGACTGTTCGCCGGAGGACGAGAGGAAGAGAGGGAGAGAGAGAGACAGAGAGAGAGAGGCACACTCCTGTGTCTAATCCTCCTCTTTGAAACTGCTGAGAGTGCAAGACAAAGTAGGGGAAAGAGTCTGCGTACACATAAAGTGGCCTGTGCAAAACACTGGCGCATAGTTCAAAACAAACTGAGCCCCGTTTAACAATCGCCTAAGCTGTAAATCTCCCCTGTAGCCAGAGCCAGGCTCGCCATCCGCTTCTTCTTTCACCCCGCCCACATGTCGCCTCCTCAACGCTCCCTCAGTCCATCACGTCACCTGAAAAACCGCCAGAGAAAGTCGAGCCCGTGTCAGAAATACCTCTGCAGCCCTCATTAGCTTCTCGGCCTGGGTGATGTCAGGCTCAGACACACAGACACACAGACACACACACACACACACACACACACACACACACACACACACACAGCCTCTCCCTCTCCTGCTCAACCGGCTGGATAGACCTCCCCTCCAGCACATAGGGACTTTTAATAAATGGGCAGGCAATGGCCAATTTAATCATGCTAATGTGTATGTTACAGTGGGCGCTCTATTGGCTATTTGATCTCCGTACTGGCTCATTGGAGGCAAAAGCTGCAGGAAGATTGCAACTTAGGGACAGTGGGGGTGCACAGAAGGGGGAAAATGGTGCAAATTAGGAGAAGATAGCCAATTTCGTCGGCTCTTATTAGGATTCCACAGACAGTAACAGGAGATTATTGGGAAGTTTTCTTTTCTTCTTCATCTGAAGCGAAGTAGCAGGATCAAGCAAAAGCACAAACCAGGGTGTCGGGTCAAGGCTAAACGCATTGTTTGTCTTAGAGGTGAAGCAAGTTGTTATGTCTATTTTAGTCATAAACATCTGGCATAGTGATGTCAAGAATGTAATCCGCTCCAGGCCACGTGGACCATAAGCCTGGATAGAGAAGGTTGAGAGGGTCGCTAGCTCACATGGCTCAGCCAGAGAGAGGAAGAAAGGCAATGAGAGAGAGAGAGAGAGAAGCAGGTGGAGAGGTAAATGTACAAGAGATGGCAGAGGAAAGAGGAGATGGGTTCACAAAGTGTAGCCCAGAGTGCTCAAAGTGAATGGATATGAAAGGAGAGAGATGGAGGATGGAAGTGATTGCTCATGCTGGGAGCTTTTAGTGGGCAGAACTGGAAGAATGGCTGATTGTACTGACAGCAGCTCTGCAGGAGACACATGCAAGCGCAAAGCAATCATCAGTACAGCTGTAAAGTCACTGAAAAAAACCCCACCTACAAATAAACTCCTGTCATCACTTTTTCTTAAGTCATTAATGCAAAAATTATAAGCTATTATTTTCTTTGCGGAAGAATTACTCCAACTTCAGTTGCATTATTTATGCAGTCGTGCACCTGCTCGGCTTTGTAAATAAACAAGCTGCGGGTAAAGTCCTGGGTGTAATTATCTCTTTATCACTGCAGCACATGCTTATCACTTATTTCTCTGTTGACTGACTTTAATTCGTACAACATCCCTCCCTGCTTGGAGCAGCACATTCTTCACACTCAGGAGTTTCAGCTAGTTTTTTTTTTGTCAGATACACACAAGACGTGAAGATCAACTCTTCAAATTCAATTAGCCATCTAATAAACCCTTCAGTCAGAATGGGAGCCATAAAGCAGCAATCAACAGTTTATGCTCATGCGCTTTTAAAAGATGTTGTGACAGGTTTTTCCTCTTTTGACGAGACAAAATAAAAACAGGTCAACTTTGTATGATTATTAATTAATCTGGCTAGATATGGCATAGAGCTATAGATCAGAAGATCATGCAGGCTTTTTCTTACCAGGATTTTTCTCTCCTTTGAATTCATTGAGATTCAAACTAAAGAGAAGGCAATTCATATGATTTATTAAAGCATTTTATACCAGAATTTATCATTAGTGTAATGGAGACAAATTGAAAGGATGAAATGAGCTGAATATTATATACGTCTTTAGTTGGGGTTGTCTTGGTGACAAACAAAACTACTTTTTTTAATTAACTGGTGGTAATCCACCAGTTAAACCACCAGTTAGTCTATTAAATCAAAAAGAAAAATGCTCAGAAAACAATCAGTTTTGGTATTGTATATTGAAACTCAATGCATTCCATCACCTTCATTATTTTAATTGCAATAAAGTTCACTGGAAGAATATTGTGTGAGTCGATTGTTGTGATGAGAGGATACTCTCAGAGGGTGAGATTACAGCGTCTCTGGATAAATGATGTCACATTGATGTGAGTTTTGCTGAAACGAAAGCCGTTTTCTGGCTCTGTATCCTTGACTAGTGCCAGGCGTGACAGGTAATCTGTTGTGTGCATGATTAAAACACAAATTGGTTGAGTTGACTGATATATGTAGTGCTGACTAACAAGGGGGCAGACATAACAAATGACGATAAGGCATTCCGGCTTTTCTGTTTTCCATGGGGTTGAGTGACCAGAGGCAATTTGTTATGATTTGATTTTTGTTTTCCAATGCATTTGGAAGCCACATTGACAGTAAAGATTCAAGATGGGATTATTACATGTTTACATCGCCTACTGCAAGGGGATTTTAAACCACTAAGATTTTTAAAAACCTTAAATAAAATACATAGCAAGGTCTTAATGTCAACAATTGCAAATTTTGTGTAAATACCATTTCATGCCTGGATGTTGTGATTCTGTGCTTTTTTTTCCCACCATACAGATATTATAGGACCTGTATTAGTGGATTTAATAGAATAGCGGCAGACTATATATAGAGCCTTACCAAATATTTCTAATGAAAAGCTTCTAAATAGACAATAGTGATTCTCTTAATCACATATCTTAACAGCAGTGAATGATATCTTATAATGTGAAGTTCAGCATTCAACCAAAACATGCGACTCGATGTGAGACTTTCGTGGTGCAGTGTGACTCAAACTCTGCGAGGGTCCTCTCCTCCTCCCACGCTCCCAAAACTTCTATTATATAGACATTTTACTGCTTAACAGAGGCACTGTTCTGCCCTCCCTTTGCCCTGCAGGCCTTCTCTGAATTCTTCTACATCTCTTGACAGTGATTGAACTAACGAGGAAGTTTCCGTCGGTGCCGCGCTAACGCTTGACGTCTCCTCCAAAATTTGGCAGCATATACTGCAAATAGGCGTCTTTAAAGAGAGATAAATTTGCTCTCTTGCTTCCTCAGCCTCTGTGCTCTCCGCCTGCTGCCCCTCAGCCAGTGAGAAACCTGTGTGTGCTCTTAATCTGCCTCATCGGTAGCAGGGAACGCCACATGCAATGTTATGATGGCCGTTGAAGATCCTCCAGGCTATGTGTGATAGGGCTGAAGGGATGAACCTCGAGGAGGAATACAGTATATATATTTCAGTGGGGTGGGGGGGTGTGCATGTTACCTGAGATCTGTGCCAAGTGAAAGCTGCAGAGGAAATGGCTCTTCAGTCCCCTGCTGCTTATCGAAGTGGCAGCTTCAGCCCGCATATTGAAAGAATAATAAAACACAGGACGCAGTGGGCGTCCCGATGTCAGCCGCCGGGCGCTGCGAGCAGATTCACAAGCGTGTGTCTGAACAGCAGCTCTGCGTCGCCGCCTGAACCTTTCACTGATAAGATCTGCGAGAGAGACAGTGAGACCACACAAGTGTGTTGGAGAGAGACTGAGCAAAGTTTGAAACATTAACAGGTGATGACCTTCGTTCTCTGATGTCAGAGTGGCTCCCTGCTCCATGACGGGCTGCCCTTTGGTCTTCTGCTCTTACATTATGAGTGTCTGACGTTAATGTTTATTTGGTTTTTGCTCAGTCACTCATGAAAATCACTTAAGTTTCTATAATCCCCCACCCCGCCCCACAACTAATGTAATTTTGTGTCCACAGTGCGAGCAAAACAAGAACTCAGGAGACAATCTCTTTCTTTGTATTAAAAGTCAGTGACCAAGAAAATTCAACTCATGTGTTTTTCAACAAGCTCTAACTTTTATGAGTCATCGCACAAACTCTCTGACTCCCTCTACTCACTGGCTGCTGTAAATCTGCTTTGTTTCTGGGCACCGGCAGGTAGTTGGAGGGATGCATGAATATATAGACATTAGTGCTGCAGGATATTAGTAAAAAATGCAGCATGCAGTAATGTTCAGGGATTGCAATCACAATATGACATGTGCTAATAAGCATGTGGTAATGTATTTGTAATGTACTGTTGAAATATTAAAATGCACTGTGATTTTCATTAGTGCATGGAAACATTATGTATCTTGTATGTATATTGCAAATATTAATATCACAGTAATGATACATTTGTGATATATCGTTCAGCACTAATAGAGCTAAGGACCCTCTTTGAAACAGTTTCCCCTCGTAAGGAGCCACTCAGTATCTGCAGAGTAAGAAATGTGTCTCTACTTATGCAGACGATGGTGTATTAGATATACATTCTGTTGGACAAGCACATGAAGTGTTGTAATATTCCAGGAAGTGTCAGATCATTTCGCATGATAGCAGGTTTACCTTGAATTACACTGTGAATATAATAGGGATGATAATAAAATTGAATGTAACGCAAGTCCTCTTCACACATACCTCAACAGCTTCAGATTTCCTGCTGATCGAGATCAGTGTGACCACAAGCCGTTGCACATCAGAATGGCTCTAATTTGACTCTGTGAGTAAATTACACAACGCATGAGCAGGTAATTAATTTTTTTTTTAATCACTTCCTCTGACAGAAAGGAGTGTATTACCTTAAGATCTATTTTGCTTTTTAAAATCCCCCCGTGAGCGCTCAATTATAAAACCCCTCAAGATGAAATGTGGTGCTAATTAGGATGCTATCGCTTGATAATAAAACACAGTACTGTCCTCGTTTTCTTTTTCTTTTTTTTTTTTTGTTCATTTCTCTCGTTGAATTAGCTCCACTAGCCAGGGCAAGCCTGCAAAAACAAGACCCAACTGGCCGACCAACTGGAGCCGCTTATAAATAACCCAGACGGAACTTCTCCCCAGTGAAACGACATGGAGAGGAAAAGTTGTTTTACTCAGGGCCCGGTGATATTTCAGTGGGTTTTTTTCTCGTTTACATGTAAACAAAGCTACAAATCACCGAAAACGATTATATCTGAATACTCCAGCCGAAGCGGAGAGTTGGAAAAACTTCAGCATCATGTGTGGACTCGACCTGTGTTTGCAGTTTGGTGACTGCGATGACAATGGATGCTGTTAAAGCAGTGCTTCTTTCTATGTTTGTGCAAACACTTTTGGTCTGTTTGTATTTACAATCATGCCATTATTGAAGAAGGAATAGGCAATTCATGCCACTTTTTGTTGTGTTTTTCCAAGATTCCTATTGGCTATTGTGACTTTCTTTCTTCTCGTTACACAGTTTCTTCCGGTCTCACAGTTTAGCATTCTCATGGAAGCTCTTAGCAGGTCTGTGTAAATAAAAGGTTTTATTGAATGATATTATTATTGATTATTATTATCTTCTATTGGCCAAGTATCTTTGCCTTTCTCCTTCATTTTTATTTACATGGCAAGCTTTTTAGTTGTCTTTTGTTTCAACAGCCACTTCATAACAAATATTTTCAAGAAAAGCAGCTAATAGTGAGAAGAGCAGGGGTGAGCCGGAAAGCTCCCCAACCATATCCTTGTGATGATGTGACAGCCCGATGAAAGAGAAATGGTAAAGAAAAGAGAAAAGCGAGAGCGGAGGAGATGTCAAAGATGCCTTTTTTTTTCTTAGTACAGAAAGCAGAGGAGGGAGATATAAAGACGGGATATGATTGAGCAGTGAGAGGCTGACACCGGGTTCGCCCAGAAGAGACGTATCTTCCGCCTTCGACAGAAAATGTGAAGTGGCTGTGAAAGCCCGCTAACAGGGTCCGTGCTCCTTCCCAGCACTTCGCTGGCAATGTGAAATCCACTGTTCCGATATGTATCAGGAAGCTACGATGGGCCCACAATGGAGAGTAAATCTTCGAAACTGAGTGTGACTCATTCTGATTCAATGTGGAAGTCAGACTTTGAAACCAACTGAAAGTTTGTTTTTCCCGACAGCGAGGGTTTGGTCACTACATACACAGGTGTATTTGTTATTTACATTTCTTCAGTGAGTGACGGTCCTCCAGGAGTAATCACCGCTATTTTCCACCATGTTTGTTTTGGTCATGTGCACATTGTAAACTGGGAAATTGGACTTTTCAGACTTATAACATTAATTTAAATGAAAGCAAATAAGAATTTCTTTTGGAAGAAAAATGAAAGTCTCCACTATGCAAAATATATACCGTAACATAGTGTACCAATTGTTAGTGGTACTGTAGATCAACATTATGCACATAAAATCATTACTAGTTGTATGGACACATTTTATATTATATAGCCCTAAGTTAATAACAGAAATAATGATGATAATAATAATACATTAAGGAATAATAATACATACAGGAAAAAAAAAAAACAATTGTCAAAATTCCTGGTCTGCAGTTACTCTTTTTTGCATTAATATGTCCTTTATAATAAAACCCAAGAGAACCTACCACCTTGTGAACCAACTTCCACAAGATTTAAGGTTGTTTTTGTATATAAAGTATTTACATTCATATCACACAATTATCTTCAGTGTGAAGCAAAGCAAGACAGTCAAAGACTCTTGGTAAGTTTCTTGCCCAGCAACACTTGAACGCCCAGGCGGGAAGATTTGGGGATTGTGATTCGTGGATGACCTTTTCCCACCTTTTGAACCGGAGCCCGGAGCGAACCTGGCTCTGACGTCTCATAAGGTGTCCTTTAAAAGTCGCCTCCGACAGTTTTTCGTCTGTCCTCATCCGGATTCCTCTTAACTCAAGCTGTGACTTATGGTCTGCCAAATAGTTCATCCCATGGCAGTTCTTGTGGTGTGAGCTGGTAATGGAGAGTGACATTGCTGAATACATTGACGCACACTGCCATGGCAATGGGTACACTTGTTTTTGTTCAGGAGTGCAGTGAACACAGATGTAGCTTTCTGTGTACTGTATGTCCGCTATGTAGAAGAGGCTCCGGTATGCCGCCTCCCTTTTTAGAATCTTTGCTATATCCTGGGATTTACACATCTCATTGTTAGAACACACATACAAATAAAAGAAGTTGAGTCTTAGGTACAGTATTTGGGTTATAGCTTTTACATTATTGTGTCTTCTTCTTGTACAGATGTATAAGTTTGCACTCTATGTGGGGCACAATACATTACATAACAAAGACAGGAAAAAGGGTTTTTTTTTGCAATCCTTGAAATTCTAAATTAAATTCTGTGACAGTAAACAATCATTAATCACAATTAAATCAGTCTCTACTGAGAGATAATTACAAACTACCTTATAAAATATGAATGTCTTGAAACAATTTGACTCTTTGATCGGCTGGTTTTGAATATTTTTATGCCAACAAGGCACATGTGAAGGAATTCTTTTATGTCTTCCCAGGGGTCTTTGCATTTCTTCAGGATTAGTTATATTTAACATGTCTTTACGCCTTTACATTCTTAAATGTCAGATCCAAACTTTATCCGAATATATGAAAAAAGTGTTATCAAAGATTAAAAAAACACTTGATGTTGAAATGTGACTATCATGAGACTTCACAAACAACTTGGAAGAGGGAAAGGCTCCACAGACAGAAAGAAAGACAGAGAAAAAAAAATTAATCATCAGAAAAACAGAACCTTAAGAAGACCAAGAATCAGACCCTGAGGAACTCCACCTGAAAACATTGGTGGAGTTCGACAGGTGAAGATTCTTGAAGGGGAAGAGAAAGAACTTTTTGGGTGTTGTTTGATAGCTACCTAGCCACAGCATTATTTGTAAGCGATATTGATTATTCGATTGATAATATCAACAGTGTAAATATTTTTCAGTGTGTGTTGCCTTTACCATTAAACAAGGACTGAAATAAGTCTTGTGTCTGAAACCACAGTAGTTAAGTCTTGTCAGAATGAGTAAGGCAATTGATGTGACTACTTGTCACAAAATATAAATGTAATAAGTCTTACAATATAGTTTTTTATTTATTTCAACAGTAATATTACAGAAGCTATCAAGTTTGAATTAGTTTGATTAATGGTCATGTAAAGTATCAGCTCTTATCAAGTTGATAATGTGAAGACACACAACTAATGTTCCACTTTTAAGGTACTTCTTGTAATTGTGAAAGTATAACCATTATGACAGCCCCCCCCGAGCAAAAAAAAAAACAAAGAAAAGAATCCAGTCTCTCTTCTGTATGTGCATGTGTCAGAGGAAGAGTATGTGAAGGGAAACCAGTGGAGCTGAGGGTCACTTTTGTGTTTGCACACAAGGACACAGTGTTGCTGAATGTGGCAAACGGGGCAGCAGCAGCTGTTATTGTGAGTGGCGTCCTTTCCACCACACGGTCTCACATGCTAGTCACTTACAAATATGGCCCTCTTCCATTTCCTTCTTGTTATTATCACCTTTCCTCTCAAGCCATCATCTTTGTATTTCCCAGCTTTTCTCCTCCATAATGATGATGATGATGATGATGATGATGATGATGAAGATGACATATCTCCTGGCTTTCTTCTCTATCTTTCTCCACTTTACTTCTTCGATCTGTGTCTCTCTCTTTTACCCCCTCTTCCTCCTTTTCTTCCACAGCCTGAGTGTTCACTCTGTGTGTGTGAATAGCTGGGATGCTTTTGTAGATGGTTTCCATGGCGACGGGCCATTTGAACAAGTCGTCATTCATGTCCGTTTGCTGTAAGCTGGAGAGAGGCCATGTTATCTCCCTGCGACACGCAGGCGGACCCGCGCCGCTCAACCACAGCGGCTGCGAGTCGGCCACCGGCTTCTGTTGCCGCTGCTTAATTATAAAATACGTCTCACTGCCGTTCCTCTCCCCTCGGCGAGTGTGCCCGCGCTCGGTGAGATCAAGTTACGGCTCAATCAAGTTTACTTCAAGATGGGACTTGTACAATATTGACAGTGGGAAATAATTACCTTCAAAACAAGCTGCATTGAAAGAACAACCCCACTGGAATTTTAATTCATATTTATTCACTGAGTCATTAAACATTTTCTTGCTTAAAAAGAACAAAACAAGTGCAATACTGTGGAAATTTACAAGAGGAAGTTGAAAAAACTATTTGAATAAGGACGATCTGTAATGCTGATCTACAGTAGTGTCATTTTATTAGCTAAATATTAAAATAGTGACCAATACTTTCTTATTGTTGTGATATGAATTTGGGTAATATGCATATCGCAACAAATATATTTTCTGTTCTCATTCATTGTGCATTTATTTACTGCAAATTCAAAAGAACTATATTTTAACTTCAAAAGAAAACCTGTGATTGTTTCACAAAATATTTGCCAGTGAGTAAGTTTTAACAGCCCCTCAAACCAAAGAACATAGCCCATCTAAAGAGAAAGAACATTGTTACCTTGTAATCTGACTTCTAACATCTTTGTTTCTTTATTAAGTAGTTTCCAAAGAATATTTCCTGATTGAGTTTCACTCTTCACCTCCATCACTTTGGACTCTCCTAAATCAATCAACCCGTCCCTCCTGAATCACTTTCTTGACTCGTGGCATGAAAAGAAATATAAGACTTGGACGACGTCAGTGGTATTTCCTGCGCTTCACACTTTGGAGCCGTGTCATTAACAAAGGCAAGTTCAATCAAGCTCAGGTCGGGCAGAGAGGATTACCAGCAGGCTTTTACTGTCTGAACCGGAACTCGTTTTTGTCCTCTGCGGTGTTTTCGGCTGTTTGTGAGGGTGTTTTTCCACTGCCTCCGTGTCGGTTTGGCGCCGCAGGAAGGGGCTTTTCTCTTTCTCCTGTCCGGTACGGCAGTGAATGACTGGAGGTTAATGAGCCATGTGGAGGTGACCGCTGGTGAACAGAAACATTATGCTCGGCTCTCTGTGGAGCGTCTCTCTGTCACCTCAGTGTCTGACAAACACGGGACGACAAGCACAGAGACTGTAAACACAAAGTCACGAGATGAACAAACATGGGAAATTATTCCCGCAGCTGCCCACACATTGAATGAATCAACCAAACTCATTTGTATTGCACCTGTCAAGGAAGGTAGTGCAAGCTATTGTGCTTTGCAGGAAATAGGACTACAATGAGATGTACAGTATAAATGATTCAAATCATGTTTTGTTTTTTTTTTATCACTCGGTGGCAGTAGTGAGTTACTAGCTGAGTTTACATAAAGTTTTTCATTTTTTTCATTCTAGTTCAATTCTTTCCGATTGAGAAGTCAGATTGTCCCGTTTACATGAACACTGACTAACACGATCAGATTGATGTGTGTGTTTCCAAGCACCAAGAATATCATCCCCTACAGTCAGTAGATTAGTCCCATGATGCTTTGCACTGGTGGTCTTTTGGTGCATGCACCTAAGTCCCGGTAGTTTTTGACGACTGATTTGTTGCCAACATGTGAAATCAATCCAATGTGCTGTTTACATGGACACTGATCAGGTTGAATAAAATAAAAATAAACGTTACACCACCCCAGATCATAATTTTAGTCAGATATGACTACGAGTAGTCACCTAATACACCATCTTGTGGTGCAATGTGGTGTTACAAGGGTGAGGTGATTATTAGTGATAGTTTTTAAAATGTTTTTGACAATAAAAACAATTGCATACTGTTGCCTTGATTAAGATAATTTTCCAAATTATTAACATTAAAAGAAAAAAAAAGAAATTGAAAGTGATCTCAAAAAGCAGAAATGACTGCATTTAAGACATAAATAAATAAGCAAATGAATAAATAGATAAATAA
>OMNM01001412.1:14614-29383 GCA_900302745.1 Parablennius parvicornis
GATTTTATATATATATAATTTTTTGTTTTTTTATTAAAGTGCAAGCTGAAAGGGAATTCTGCACTTTACTTACAGGTTCTTAAACATTTTTCATAAATCACATTTTTCTCCAAACAGTTCCAGGCGTGTTATTTCCCCTTTTCAAACAAATGACTAACTTTAAAAGAAAAAGTGGACAGTGAGTGATGTTTCTCTCTTTAGAGGGGAAAAGTCCCACACCGCGTTTATGTGAAACTGTAAATTTCACTGCTTTGGGGCGGCCGTTTTGGGGAAGCGAGAGTGGTGCTAACTGGAACTGCCCCCAAACTGTGGGAGCATTTTTCTGCCTGTGGGCTCGGGCCAGTGATTCATAGGGCAATCCCAGTATAGTATCAGGACACTTGTGATTGTGAAGACAAAAGGCCATTTCGCTCAGACAGAGGAACTCATTTGCATTGCAGTGAGGCCGTTTGCCCTTTTGATTTCAACTCCGAGAACACAACACCTTCTTTTTTTTTTTTTTCTGTCCTTTTGTTATTGTGTTTTTACAGTCTAGCCGTTTGTGTGCAGGAGGTGGTGGAGGTATTCGGTCTGTAGGAAAAAGTCATTTCTGCTGTGTTCTCCCCCTTCTCGTCTGTTATCAGGCGCTGTGGAGCTGTTTTTGTTGTGACGGGGTTCAGCGGTTCAGGCCCCGGCATTCCCACGGCCCTCGAAACTCAGACTAATCACATCAGTGTGACACAGCGTTATTTCATATTTGCATGTGAAGACTTAAAAAATGACCAAACTGTGACATGAAGCTGAAAAATAGAAAGCCCTTGTCACAATGAGAGATGAGATGATTCATTTCACAACAGATGCTGGAAAGAATGTGAGTAACGGTAAAAATCTGGGATATTTCTTAGTGTTCAGGCTATTTTTGTTGATTTGTAGTTACCAAGGACACGGCATTAACAGTCTGAAGCACACAGTGTAAAGTTCCATCTCCTCACCCATTTGGACATTTGCTATTAACTCATATTTAATGATGAGGGAGAAAACCAACATCTTGGACACAATATGTATAAAACACAGAATTATTCTTGCAAATATGTAGAAATATTACACATCAAATTAAACAGAAAAACTTGGACTACCAGTTTACATGTGAGCTATTTTTATATGTTCCAACTGAAGCAGCATTTCATCAACCAATCTGCTGGATCCCAAGATGCTCACTAATTAAAAAAGCCAAAACTCCACAGATGATAGGATCCTAAAGATCAAAATATAGTGTTGTTAATTAAGGATTAACACAAGAGCCTGTGGGAAAAGTCCAGCAATAAACTGATATTATAGTCACAAACCGTTGACCTGAAGCTTAGTTGTTGTTGAGCAACAGGAAGTTAATCAAAAGGAGAAAATAGCCACTTATATGCATCTTAAACTGTTGTGTTCACTGGCTGAATGAACCGTGGTTCTCTGATATCACTGTGTTGGTGGTGGTTGTTATTATCCTCTCACAGCACCGACAATCAAACACTTAGCAACAACTTTAGAGTTCTAGTGACCAGTTTGTGTTTCCTCGAATTAGGGTCATAATCAAAAAACTTAATTCCTCTTATTCTGAATGAAAGTCAGCAGCCACAGACCTCTGTTTGTTGTATTTCTTTATTAGACCAAATACAATAGAGTGTTTGGAAAATAACATTTCTGTTCTATCAGCAGCTTAAGTAAAATAGCTTTTGCAATGGCTATTTCAGTAAACAGTAAAAAAATAAACCATTTTCACTCCTTCCATTACAAGTTTTCATGAAGTGTTTAGATGCACGGAGACAACAAGAACCCTGAGTGCCTGTAAAATATTTATTGACGAATGACTCAAACCACTGTGCATATTGCATGCTTTTATTGTTTAAATGGGATTTGCATAATATGTTGCTGCTAATCTTCAGGGAAATTTAGTTACAAGAGCAACAAACAAACACAATAAACAAGTACACGCTATAGTAAAAATTGTATATGAGAGCTAATATAGAAAAATAAATGCTTTAATCACTCTCCCTCTTAAATTAGTAGTGCAAAATCCAAGTGAAGCTTCCCCCCCTCAGGTGATTGAAATCAATATTAATTTTATCTTTATGGACATTATGCATGTATCCCTACAGTGTGTGTGCGTGCTTATGTGTGTGGATTTCTCACCACTGCATATCTTGTTTAAGTATTAAGTCACCACAGAGAAGGATTAGCTGGATTAATACAGCCAGGCATTTCTGCACACAGTCACATGGACACTAAGCATGCTGGGAACCGGCCGGTGCCTCGGTCTGGAGCAGCTTTTAAAAAGGGTCAGACTGCGACCGTGGCTTCACCGTAGCTCTGCCAAAATTAGACCAGTTGCCACCGTCCGCGGGAGGCCTGCAAAGTTTATAGAGCCGGTTGACACTGGAGCTGATCACAGTTGGAGCTGTTTTTACATACAACATGCCCAGTTCGGGAGTAAATGTTTGTCACAAATGCCATCCAGGCATGACTGCTAAAAAAAAAAAACCTGCTGTTGTGAGATTTTCTGCTCACTACTTTTTTAAAAATTTGGTTTGTTTTGGCTTTTTCAAACTTACCGTCTCTCTCTGTTTGTTTTGGAGGATCATCACAGAGAGAATGTTACCATCCTCATGTATTCATTTCCCCTTCCACATATCCTCTGTGTGTGTCCTGAGCTCACACACACTGCTGATCACACTGCTCAACCTGAGACCACACACACACACACACACACACACACACACACAGACTGGATTAATGTCGTTTGATCAGGCCCAGTTGCTGGGTGGTAGGTCATGTGATGGATGACCCGAGCTGGTCCGGGAGGATTTTTCCTCGAACCTCATTAAGAAATACAACTTTCTGTTTTGCGAGTTTGCACTAGTAGCAGTGCTTTCTCTTCTATTTATTCCTGCTGGAGTCTGCATGTAATCAGCATTATTGCAGGTATCAGGCTTCATCTCTGGGGAAAAAAAGAAAGAAAGAAAAAAAATCCACAAAGTTTAAATGTGCCTGAGCTGAATAATATATCACTGGCGACGTGGAGGTTTAACTGGGTTTTCTTTCGATTTGATCTTTTGATTTGTCGATATTTAAGTTCAGAATTTTCATGCAAAATACATCCATTTCCATTCTTTGGCTGTCAGTCACCTGCAGGCAGAGATGAAAGTTAGAACAAATTGATCTTTCAACAAACACGACTTTATTCTCACATCTATATGTTTATGACACGTTTGAGACGGATGTGACGATACCAGTCAAATTCATACCAAATGCATTCCCAATGATTGATGCTGACGGTAAACACTCTTTCAACATTACAAAACACATCAGACATCGACTTTGCCAACTAATGTTTTCCACTGAGAATGAACCAGATTTTCCTCTCAGGTGTGTGTTGCTCCTTAAAAATAAAAATAAAAAAAAAAAACACTCTAGATGAACATTGAGCTGTTACGAGAATAAAAGAGGAGTGTTTGTGCGCACATCCGATGATTTGCGTGATATTTCACAACAAGTTCAGTCGTGTCTGAGCTTGTTTTAGTGCGAAACCTGGTGTGTCGCTCAGAGCAGGCTAATAAAACATGTTTTTGTGCTGGAGACAGACTGGGAATGCAGCAGCAGAAGCATACTTGTGTGTGTGTGTGTGTGTGTGTGTGTGTTGGCAGTAAAAAAAAAAAAAATGAAAACAAGCTAAAATGATCCTCGTCCCAAACAGCCTGTCGACAGGCCCGCCTCTCCTGCGTTCATCGCTTTGCGGCCTGCGTTCCTTTGAGAATAATATTTTAAACTGGGACGGGAGCCAATCGGCAGACACTTCCATCTGCCATTGTCTATTTACTGTAATTTGCCTGAGCTCTCATCTTTATCCCGGCCTCTCCCCTCTCTCTTCCTGACTTCCACTCCCTCTCTCCTTCTTTTGTCTCCCTCTCGCTGAGCCTACACTCATCAGCAGGTGTTCACACTCGCACATGAAATGACATCTCACGGTGAGTCAGTAATGCGAGATGAGGAGGCTCCATGAGTTGCACTGGTTAGGTGTGGCGGTGTGTTTTCCCATGTGTCACAATCCGGAGACGATATTAGATTATGGAAGAAAATTAAAATCATTATTATGACATTTAAATAGACACGTGATGGACGGAAAGCGAGGGATGGATGGATGAGAGATACATGGATGGATATATAGTATGGATGGATAGATATGTAGAGGAATGGATGATACAAAGGCAGATAGATGAATATATGAGAGATGCTATAGAGAGAGAGAAATAAAGAATGGAAGGGTAGTAAATGGACAGATGCTGTACTGTACTATAGAGAGATGACCCACACACCTCTCTTAAAAATAAAAGAATAAAGAACTAAGACGTCAAAACAAAACTGTGAAAACAAATGTAAATAGCTGAAAAATTAAGATATTTTGAAAATGCCTCTGTTCACAAACATGCTTGTTTGCTGAAATTATTGACTTTGCCACTAACTGTAAGATGGCATCCCTCATATGTGAGATTATAACTTTCCGGAATGTGGCTCTGGCAATTTATTTCTTATCCAGGAAGAAGATAGAAGGACAATCTATGTTTGAGTGTAGACGTGTCTTCACCTGGCTGCGTGTGTTGCAAAAGCAGTCTTATCAGCCATATAAATGTGATAAAAGAAACATCACTGACACCTGAAAGTCTTCAGGTTTACAAACCTCAATGAGCACGAGCACTTAACTGACCCTTGAGGCCTCTGAGTGTCATTTTATCGTGATCATTATCTCGATTAACCTACTGAACTGGATCACATTGACTTTGAATTGATGTTTTGTGCAAACTTGTGCAAAGTCCAATGCTTGAGTTTCATGGGGGATAATAAATCGTGGATACAAATTAAAAGCAATGTTGTTTATCGATGACATTTGAGAAGGAGGTAAACTGCATTATATTGTGGTGAAAATACCCACAATGTCCAAACTTAAGGAGTAGTTTGCATTCATCTGCAGCCTTCCTCTGCCTTGAAAAGTTGTCTCTATTTTTTCTCATTTTTCTTCTTCTGAATCCATTCTGCCAGGCTCTCGCTGGCCGACAGAACAAATCGATCCTGGGTGATATAAAAAAAAAAATTGGACGATGACACTGAAGTTTGCGCGCTCGAATGGTCTTGAAATAAATTTCACAGCGGCGGCTGTCTGAAGCTGAGTCACAAGCAGAGTAAAAAAAATTCCGTCATTTTGGAACCAAAACCGAAACTCGTTGTCTCGGGAAGAAAGACGACTGCGTCCGTCTCTCTATCCAGCCCGGGGCCAGTCATCTCTCTGGTTCAGGTAACATTGATGAAACCACAAACAAGACCATTTTCTCCCTGTGAGCTGCTGCTGCCCCTCGAGCCCTCTGCCTCCACATGTCACTTCTCATGCTGTCCGACGCCCCCCGTGGCTCTCAGCTCCGTGCTAGCACAGCTCTCATCTTTACCGCCGAAGAGGCATGTGACTGCAGATTTAAGGCAGCGGCATTAACTACCTCCAGTCTGCATCCTCTGGCTTTGTTCCAGTTGAGGAATTAGAGATGCACTGAGAGAAAGAGACGGGTTAGAGAGCCGTTGGAAGCCGTTGTCTTCCCTCCTGGTTCAATTCATCGTCACCTCGGCCATCTTCTGCCTTGTTTGTGTTCCATTAGATCTTTTATGAAAATGGTGAAACCCATTTGGACCAGATTGGTGAAAATGCATTAAATCACAGCTCTCTATTCAACACTTGTAGCTCAAACTCCCAAACATTGCTGAATAAAAACTCACAAGTTAGACCTTTGGTAGAGAGTGTGGTGAAACACTCAATAACTGATTTTCTCTTCACTTAATCTTTACCTGCAGTTTCATGCAACTTAAATATATAAAGCTTTACAATTTAACGAGTAGAAATTTAAGTGGTGAATACTTACTATGGCTTTCCCTTTCCAAGTAAAAGCTTTGAGCTTTCACCTCCTATCAAATCTCCTTTTGATAATTGTTTTTATGTTGATAATCCAGGAAATCTGCAATTCAGTCAAAGTGTTCTATATATGTAAAGTAGTTTTTGACGTGTGTTGAATTTTAAAAGATATAATTTTTGACTTTTTTGATCCAGTGTTGTTTTTTAGTCTGGTGACATAGCTTCAGTCACAATGCAGGGAGAATGGATTTTATCACTAAAAACCAGAAGAGGCATGCCCTACCCAACTATCATTGCTTTAAAATATTAAAATATAACCCTTTATTCTAATCTAGTTAACAAAGACAGGATGTATTGTGCCTATTGCTCCTCTCTACAACTCATAGATCATTGATGATATCGAGTAAAGTCTTCCAGAAATCAGAGAAATGACGCTTTGTACCTATGTAATACTCGTTGAGGTGGTCATGTTATAAACCTGCCAGATAATATTTTGAAATAAGATGCAGAAGGATCCACTCATTGCCATATAATCCAATTAAATGGCGTGCATATCATAAAAGGGTTAAAAAATTAATTATAGATAGAAAACGGAGGAGATTTTCAGCAGATTTTTGAGCTGGATATTGTTTTGAACTTGCTGAGGTTGCATATCTCTGCATTATGATGCATTATGAACTACGTGCATTCTCAAAACTATTTTCTAAAGTCGAAACGGCATCTTAAAGAAGTCGTATTTCAAACTTTTCACCTCTAAGCTGCTCAAACTCACAATGCAGATTTTTCTGCCTGTAGTTGTGCAACGATGTAGGAGTGGAGTAGCAACAGGAACACAATCACATGAAGGAAAGAGGGGAACTTAGGTTCAGTCTGTTGTTTGTTCGAATTAGAATCAGTTCCTTTGTGTCTCGTACAGACATGCGGAATGTCCCACCAGCCCTCTTGCTTTTACAATAACTATTTTTCTTAAGTTCCTTTTTACATCCAGACATGTAATCACTGTTTGCAGAGGCTGCAATCAAAACATTAGCAAAGGAACAATTTGAATGCGTTGAACAGCAAAACAATAATACAGTGCATTTAAGTGTTGAATTTATTTAGCTTGAAACCTTCTTCAGCAAAATATGGAGCTGTCTGTTGGTTTGAATCGCTTAGGTTGCATTTCCTAGTATTATTAATTATGTGCTTCCTCAAAACTATAGTCAAAGGTTGAAGTGACATCTCAAAGCCGCCGTAGCGCCCTGGAGCTCAAAGTCAGGATGAGTTTTATTCCTCTGCTATCTGCTTGTGGTGGTGAAGAGACAGAGGAGTGAATTAGCAAGACAAAGACACGGCGAAGGAAAGAGGGGAAGTTAGGGAGAGTCTGAGGCTGCTGTGGCACTTTGACTTTGTTTAGTCCCTCTTCTTTTCGATGTCTTGATGAACTCTTGCTTTTGAGATACCTATTGTTCCCCAACTTCATTTTACATGTCATCAGATTTTCATTTTGCAGAACAAACAGAGTTAAATGATAACAAAGACGACTCACCGCAGTTGAAATGTAAATGAATTGACAAATAAAACAACTAAATTAGCTAAGGTTTCATAAGCAGCCACAACTCAGGTTCTTCAGTTTTCAGTCACTCAAATTCAACACACATTTCACTCCTGTTCCCTTCTGCCTGTGGTGGTGCAGAGATGAGGAGTGGCAGGACAAAGCACTGAAAGAGGAGATGCTATGCTGAATCTGAGGCTCCTGGGAGTGTCTACTTGTCTGTGTGCATATTTTTTTTTTTTTTTTTTGCATGTGTGTTTAATGGTTCTGTGCTTGTGCAGCTGAATGTACAGTAAGCGTGGCTGGTGCTGTATTCGATGTGCGTGTGTGTGTTTGTGTGTGTGCATACTCAGCTCTGACTGGCTCTGCAGCTCATCACACGCTACAGCCAACTGCTGATTACACAGCACTTGTTTTGTCCTCGCTCTACTCGGTTCTGCAACCATTGTCAGCCGGCGAGACTGCACAGAATTAGATGGAGGGCTTTGTCGGACACTCCGTTACTCGAGTCTCCCTCTTCAGCCGTTTCGTCCTTGGCTCGGCGCGACAGAGGACACTTCTGTACACGCCCCTTCACGGCTGAAGACCCTGAAAATGGCCATATAATATTGGTTCAACATTCCACAGTTGTCCCCTTGATCTTTCTCTCTCTGGCTCTCTGGCTCTCTCGCTCTCTCTCTCTCTCTCTCTCTCGTTTACTCTGTCCAATGACATTATGACAATCAAGAACGGATCAGTTCCGTTTGACTTGCCGACTGGAAGTGCTCCTGTGTGCGTTTGTGATGGTTTGGCATGCGGGGTTGCGTCAGCTCAATGATTAATAAGTGATTCCCGCATTGTGACGCCCCGAGCATCAGACGAGCGTTAGCCGGCCGTGACTTATTGTCTCTGTGGAGCTGATGAGTTGACTAATGATGGCGCAGCATCCAAGTCATTTGAAAGCCAATCCAGTGAAGGCTGATCACACACAGTAGTTTCTAATCCATCTATTTTCCGTGTTCGGTGGACTCGGACAGGCTGCGATACTCCAATTCAAAGATTGCTGGTTCAATCCCCCACCTCATCCTGTAAATATGTCAAAGTGTCCTTGAGCAAGACTGTGAACCCTAAATTGCTCCCATGGCAGCTGTTGGCATTGGCGCATGAAGGTGTGTGTGTGCGTGGGTTGACGTTCATGGTGCAGTAAATCATAACAGGAAAGTACAAAGAGATGGAAAGTCAGCAAAGATGGAAAGTAATGGAGAAAAACTGAAAAGGCTTGGTGTAGGTGTATCAGCAGTGTTTCGTTGGACCGTAGTTTCATCCACACAAAGTGAAACCGCTCATTTTTGAAACAAGGCTTCCGGCGTCCCCGCCTTTAAGGTTGAAAAGTGCCGAATTCATTGCCCCAACTCTTCCTTAACCAACATGTGCAAACAAAATCTCCTCAAATTACTTCATTATCGCAAGAGGTTCTATAATTCACACCTTCTCCCTGTGATTTGAGTTTAATGTGGCTGCTTCATGCCTCCTTCTCTACTTTTGCTGTATTTCTGCTAGCTTTACAGCACCTCTGCAGGAATAAACACTACGACATCTTTCTGTGACGTATTTCTTGATGAGCTTTCGTGTGTTGCTGAAAGCTTTTAGTAAACGAAACATATTCACCTGTGTACCTGGGATCTCAAACCAGGAAGAAACGCTCAACAAATCTTCCATCTGGGCTGCTGGGAGAAAGATTTAAACAATCTGTTTACCTTAAAGGATAAATCAGCTACCCTTTGTTGAAAGATTTTGGTCCCAGGAGACTGAGACGAGCGAAGCTCTGGCCTCGACCTGGAATGTCCTGATTTGTGAGGCATGACGAACTGCAGTTTTTCTTCCATTCTTTTGCTCCCTGTGTGCAGGCTCTGTGTCAATCCAGAGCATCCAAGCAAAGAGGAAAAAAAAATATGTGCACAAATCTGAACTACTGTGTTAGTATCAACTCAGCCAAACAGTCTTTGGATTTGCTTCATGTGTGAACCGTTGCACTGCAGCAATGGGTCACAGTAGCAGCCGATACGCGCAACACTGATGTTGCTCCATCATGTCTGGTATCGTTATCCATCTCAGTACACGAGCTGAATATGTTTTATGTAGTCAGACTTTACAGTGCAGAACAGTGTTTATGAGGGTAGCAAGTGGGCTCGGCATTTCCTCAAGTCTGTCAGCCAGAAAATCCCCGTAGCTTTTATGGACTTTATAATGACTGAGTGCATCAACCCCTATTTCACTCTCTCTCTCTCTCTCTTTGTCCTTCTGCAGGCGTTGGCAGCCAATGCGGGCACAGGTTTTGCCGTGGCCGGGCCTCAGGTGGCCATGTTCTGCGGAAAGCTCAACATGCACATCAACATTCAAACCGGCCGCTGGGAGCCCGACCCGTCCGGAACCAAGAGCTGCATAGGAACCAAAGAGGGCGTGCTGCAGTACTGCCAGGAGGTGAGTCAGCGTGACACCAACACGTCCGCAAATAGGATGACATTAAGATGCCAAAGACAATTAGAGAAGGACAGAGATTTTATCAACAGAGGGGCAATCGATGAAATTACTAAAGGGTGGGGTTGCTCTCCTATTTGGATCCTTTAATTACGTCGTGAACTGGATGACATAAGATCAGTATTATGAGAATAGATTGTTTTGATTGTGTTTTTCTCGATTTGTATATGGATGTTCTAATTAATAACATATTTTATTATTAGATATCATGAAGTGGACATTTGCTAACTGGAATAGATTTGTAGTTTATGTACAGCTACAGCTGGCTGTGCATGCTCAGGCTTCAGTGTCGGGGGATCTGGGTTTGAATCCTGGTTGGTGGCAGAAAAAGCTTTGAGCATAAAAACTAGTCAAGTCTGTTCTGTTAGTTAAAAAGACTTGCAGTGCTAAGCCCTGCATCAAGGGAGAAGCCCTCAAGACGCACTCTATTGTTTACATTTAACTTTAAGGGAATGCCAGTTTTGTACACCGGGTGGCATTATTGAGTCACTTTTGCATGTTTATTTTAAGTTTTAGCACTGTGTGTTGTTAATTAGTTGGCACTAGTCGTTAATATGTTTGGTTTTTTTTAGATTAAGTCGATAACTGCTATCAACTAATCTGAATCTATAGTGACTGAATGCACCATCTTGTGGTAGAGAGTGTTAATGCATTTACTTGTTTAATCTAAGGTGCCTTTTATCTGAATGTAGCTCATGTATTGAGTTAATATTAGGTATTCTATTTTTAATATTTAAACATACATTTGTATTGGACTAATTAAACATTTTTTTAAATATATTCTCTTTTATTGTGAAATAACTCCAGGTGTGTCCTTATAGTCCTTTTAATACTCGGGCACATCGAAGAAAAGGCACATGCTTACATAATTGAGTTGTTGAATTTGTGACGATTAAACTAATTTCCAAAAATCGCACTTTTCTTAAAGGAAAAAGATTTCGTTTTTTTTTTTACTTTGACATTGTCAGCAACTCTGCATCAGGCTATAGAGCTATTTACGATAGAAAACTGGGGAAAAATTAATTGTGTGGAGAAAGAAGATCAATGCAAAACGGTTCTCTGGTATTTTAAGGATGCGATGAAAGAAATGCAGTAAAGGTGGGTAATTGTTTGTCAGGCTGCGATTTCAGTGTGACATAAACAGGTACTGAAACACATAAAAGGTGATCAGAAAAGGTAAATGAGGTCATCAAATGAGTTGAATCCATGGAATGACTTGACGATAATGGCTCAGTTCATATCCAGTTGTTTTCCAATTACTTAAGGTTAGTAGTTCAATGCTCCATCTTACCTTGTCTATGAGGCAACGCTTTGTTGAACAAAACACTGAACCCTTAATTTCCCACAATTGAGTTTGATTTGGCCACAATAATGTAGAAAATGTGTGATTAATCCTCTTAAACAAGCTGCAGTAGAGTTCTGTTGGTGTTGCTGTCCATTGCTGAGATAATGAAGTGATTTTTGTGGTGCTTTGCAGAGGAAACTATCTGTTCAGAGTGAACATCTGCTTCAGTTTGATTACAATACCACTTCACTTTCATGCAAACAATTGTGGAAATGTGTTGAGTAGTCCTTTTGTTGGTATTTATCATGATTCTCATCCTGTAATACACTTTAATATGATGTTTCAAAGCACATTCCAGTCTGCTCCCAGAAGAAGCTCATCACAGAAAATGCAGGTAATTTAAGAAATTGCAGACAGATGTGCAGTTTTTTCTAAATGTATGTTGATTGAATGTTTGAAAGGTCATATTACAGTAACTGGTGAGCTACCTTATATTTTGCAGTGCCATGTTATTAGGTTTCCTCATATTTTTTCAACCCTAACCTGAACCTGGCTACCGGTTTGTACCTGAAATATGCAGAACATTATTTTTGATCAGAATTGTGGTAAAGATATACAGCTCAAACTTGAAACAATTTAATTAATGTGATTGCTGATATTTTTACCATTTAACATGCAGACTGATGCACTTTATTAACTTAATAGTCAGTTAAGCCACACAGGTCAAAACTTAATACAAAAACAACAGCAAAATATTATCTCTTGTTGTAACAATGCTTAGTAGCTATAAATGTTCTACAATCGAAAAGTCTGTTTGGTTTCTTATTATATAATGCTACATTATTAAGAAATATGCTTTTGTGGGATGACTAAGTAAATCTGTGGGTTGGGCTGATGAAAGATTTCATTATAAACTTTCAATGCTAGACTGCTTTTCTTTGCTTAGCTTAGTAAAAGCAAACTGTTGCACTCTGTGATAACAATCTGGTTATTTATTTTTGGGAAGCTCTGTATCTTGGATGTTTTGTATACACTTTTAAAATACACTCATGCAGGTGAATAAGGGCCTGATTTTGACTTTAATTTTGAAGATAAAGGATTTTCACTTTGAAAAGGTTTACCAGCAATGAGACAGAAAACACAATCAACATTTTTGTCAGGTGAAATAAAAACAAGTTTTCACTCACATCAATTAAAACTCATCAAAATCAAAATATGATGATCATTTTCTCCATAATTTTGCTGCCTAATCTCATGAAGAAAACTATATTTACACTTTTAATTTGGATACAAAGTGAATGATATACAGTAAAGGCAACCCTCTCACTTTATTTATAAAAACACTGTTACAATGTTACAACATATAAAACACAACATGAGTCAATAAGGAATGTTAAAAACTGAAATCAAGACTGGAACACAGCAGCAAAGTCATATGTTCTGTTTCTTATAAAATTAAAAATACTGTTAAATGGAAGTTAATGATTTATAAGAGTCCATAACAAAGCAAGAAATTAATAATATTATGGCACAATTAATTAAGTCATAACTGATTATCTTTGATAAGAGATGATTTCTAGGCTGTGCTCCTTCAGTCTGTATAATACTCTTCACTCTAAATGAATTTATTGAAGACATTGTAGTTCAGTGGCTTTACAGGCAGAATAGCTTTGTGTCACATTGGGGAGATTTAAATAAGAAGCTTGAAAAGCCAGTTTGCATTTTACTGCGACCTCTTTTAAAAGGATATTGAGCTCCTCCTGAAAGACTATTATTATTTATACATTATCATGTGTGGCATTTCATTATCTGTGAAACGTGACTTGGGCCTTCCTTTTTACTTGCTTTTAAATTTGGTGCCATGTTTTTATCACATGGATATCCTTACTCTCACTTCCTCGTTCTCTCTACTGTATCTCCAAACGCTGGTTGTACTGTCAAAAGTTTATTATGCATCTGTACAGGAACAAAAAAAAATTCTAATAAGTGAGGCTGCACACTTCCAAGCAGCTCTTTCGAGTGCCTCAGTTGCATTTATGGATGACATTTTGATGGCATTTGGCTAAAGTGTAAATCGTGTGCTCTTTCTCAGTCGAGCAGATGGCATCTAGAGAGTCTAAAGCGAGGATTAAAGGATCCTATTGATGCTCCACTCATCGCACCTTCTCTCTCTCCCACACACACACACACACACATACACACCCACGCACGGACACACAACTCATATCCACTCTCCTTATTTAATATGCACTCCCTGTTTCTTCTCCCTGCAGATGTATCCAGAGTTTCAAATAACAAACGTGGTGGAGGCCAATCAGCCAATCCGCATCGAGAACTGGTGCAAGAAGGAGAAGAAGGTCTGCAAAGGCCACGCCCACATCGTGGTGCCTTACAAGTGCTTAGGTAAGCTCATGCACTGCCTGGAGAAAAATCTTAGATGGCCTGGTTGCTCTTCTTGAGGCCGATTCATACTCCATAACAACAAGAATAATGTTCGGCATTGTGGGTTCCTGCCGAACAAAATGACGTCATTTCCTTCGGCCAGCTTCCTCTGACCGAAGAAATTTGGTTCAGCAGTGCCCACCGTTCTGGGTGAACTATGTGGGTGCCACACTGGCGAAACATCAGCACAGTAACCTCGATTCTGTATGAAAACGTTTTTTTGCCGAATTTTCTTCTTGTTCTTTTGGCTTCTAAATGGGAGTATACAGGAGCCTTAATGTTTGCCTTTTGTTGAATACAGAAAAGGGGGGAATTGTGATATATCGTGGCTGTGGGCAGACGTGACACGGAGCGATATTGGAGTCCGATTAAGTTGACTAATTCTGGCCTTGAGCTGCACGTTTGAGTAGATCCGGGCTAGAGGGGGAGCTAATGTCTCTCAGAACGGATGGGTAAAGAAGGAGGAGAGGTTATTATTGCCGGAGCGCCTTGTTGAGCAATAAAGCACAATCTTATTTCCCCCCTCAGACAGTTGCCATAAACTCACGCAGACACACGGGGTCAGCAGCCGAGGGGCCTGCGAGGAGGCCCTGCTTTATTACTCCCCATTCCTCCATTCTCCTTCTTTGTCATCTGCAACCCTCTGCCTTCTCCATCTCCTGCAGCATCCCCGTAATCAGCTGTGGCAACATAGCTATATTCTGTTTTATTAAATGTCAGATATAGCCTCAGACTTTGCAGACCACATGTCTCCGTGCCCCCTGACTTATGAAAACTCGGCACACTCTTGCAGCCTCCAAGGATTGCAATAACAGGGAAATACTGTCCTGAAACAAAGCATCTCCCTGTGTTTGTGCGGCTACGCAAGGAAGGAAAAAACATCTTCCTCCGCTCGGCAAACACTTTCCCGGCACCTTTCCTCCTCCTCCGTCCAAATACCTCTTGCTGATTGAGTTGTGCCGTTCTCCGGGATGAAAAACCCATTAGCAGTTGCAGTGGACTGTGAAATGGGCTACTATTCAAGAGCATTTTGGCGAGAGAGGAGTTTTTTTTTTTTTTTTGGGGGGGGGGGGG
>OMNM01001412.1:29403-40554 GCA_900302745.1 Parablennius parvicornis
ATGGGACGGCAAACACACAACTGGAGTGGCTACTCGGTGACTGAGACATGAATGCAGATGAGAGGGCTTCACGGGGGAAATTCTCCTCTGCCTGTTCTCATCCTCCATCCAGAATCCGTTACTGTGTGTTTGTGTATCCTCCACGCCCAGGGAGCAATTTGCCGCGGGGCAGAAGGATATGTATCCGTGTATCCTCACCTCTTCCCACTTTTTATTGCACAGGGGATTAGAATCTGTCCCCCTTTCACATCAATAACAGCAACAAATAATCAAATAGTTGTATTTTATAATCATAGTAAAACAAAACTGCAAACAGGATGTCACATCAGTGTACATTTTGAATTGTTATACCAGCAACCTATATGTGGTCTCTGTTTTTACAATTTTCTTCTACATTGAAAAAAAAATACAAAAGTATAAGAACATAGAACAAGACAGAAACGCAATGATAGCTGATGTTAACTTTCAGGTTTGTCATATTTTTCCTTTGTCCACAATTTTAGCTGACATTTGACTCTGGAGAATTAAACAGTGACTTTTTTTCCATGGAAAAACGTTTGCTTTATTTTATAAAGTCTCAAAGTTTTTCTTTTAGTAAAAGTACAAAGAAAGTATATTCTGCAAAGGTACACAGGTGAACTCTTTATACCAAAGTGTATTTTTTCAGACTGATTTTAGCAAAACCTTGTTTTCTTAACTTTTTCACCATATTTCCAGGTGTAAGAAAAGCAGAAGCTTCTTGTTTCCACATCATGAATATCTCACTTTTAGGGAAATAAAGGTGATAGCTCAGGACTATTGGACAAGGGCAAACCTTAACTGATAACCTTTCTGAAAATAAATGAATGATAGATGTCCAAAAGTTCCCCATCTTCTCCTGTCCAGGTGTCAAAAGGTCCTCGGGCAACATACTAGCTGTAGTTACATGGACCAAAAGTAATCAGAGTCAATGACAACCTGATTCAATTTGAACCATATGAACACTTTAATCCAATTCTATTTACACCATACCATTGAAATTACGACCAGATCATAGGGGGTGGTGTCACTCGGTTTTTGATCCAGCACATAATAAAATACTTTATGGGATTGATCCACTGAAATACGTTTTGGTGCATATGGACTGACACAACATTCCCATTACTTTATTCAGTGTTTATGTAAATGGGAAAATCTGATTCTAGAATCTGAAAGAATTCAATCAGATTTACAAAAAAGTGATCATATAAATGCAGCTACTAAAGTAACACCACATATTAATTTTTAATCATGATTTCTTGTGAAAAATTTGAGAGAAAATGACATATTGGGAAAGGACACAAACTTCGTGAACATCTGCCACCCTGTGGTTTCTCCAGGAATCACACCCTCACCTGAGTGTCTCTCCCACTGAAGCCAACTGTTGCCACTCATTATGATGCATTGACAGCGGCACGGCTGATGTTTAATTAAAACAATCCCATTACCTCCTCATAAATAATTAAGCACCTCCATTGCTTGTTCTTGCACATTTTTTGTCATCATTGTTAAAGGTCTGAGCTCTCGTGCCCCATCAAGTTAGCGGGGGCTCTCTCTGCCGCTCCGCCGGGTTGCAAATGAGGAGTCTGAACTGAGAAAACAGGGACAGATGGAGGAGGAGAGGTAAACATAAGGTGCTGGCGAGAAGGAGCCCATTCAGAGGGGTTTTCTGCTTAATTATGTAATGGAGCGTGTTAGAGGCTTAGTTGGAGGGCTCTGATCATATGCTACAGGACATGTCATGCCTCTCCCACTTCACCTCGCCTCTCCTCTCCAGTTGGTTATTTGCCCGGCTCCTCTATCATATCAGATGCGATGACAAACGCTTTTAAATTTTTTATAATTTTGTGATGTTCACGTAATGTTCCGGAGAAGTGGACATCAAAGGTTTAGCCTCGGATTCATCGGTGTGCTTATTGGAGAATCAAAAAGAAGTGAAACACATCCAAAGGGAGGTGAACTAAGTCTTGAAGGGTATGATTAAAAGGGGCCAGACCAGCACCCATGTCAACTTAATAGGTTTTTATAAATAATGCAAGCGCTAAAGGAAGGAGCTCGGTGTTAAAAAGGAGACGGGGATGAGTTATGCCATGTCCCATATCTCCACTGCAAAAGGCTCTGGACCACAATCCATCCAGGTTTCCTGTCTTCTAACAATGCCTCTGCAAATGAATGTGGTCTTTGTTCCATGGCACTGTAATCCCTGCAGCATGATGTCTTTGTCCAACATTAGAGGATTATTTCAGAAACTTTCCTCTTTTTTAAAAAAAATCATTATGATGTCTGGAGTGGCGAGAACAGTCGGCACAGAAGTGTTTCTGTGGTGTCGGTTAATGTGCGTGGTTGACGGTCTCCGTCACGGTGATTAAATCGTTGCACAGATTGCCGCAGCTTTTCACTGAATTAAAGAGCATGTGTGAGCACAAAGTACAGGCCTGGGTAAACAGAACATTAAACTTAAAAGACAAATTTACTGTTAATTTCTCTTTTATTGGAAGCAGAACTTCTGTGACTTCTGTTTGTGTTGGCTGTGACGCCACTGTGGCTTTTTGGTGTCTTCGAATCACAATGTTGGCGCCTCAGTTTGTGTGTTCTTCAAGACTACTCTGAACTCGGTGGAGGACAAACAGCTTATGTAACAGCTCTGTTGCTATTTGTCTAACTGTGTAAATGTCAGACTATTAAGAGAAAAAAACTGCTATAAAAGTTAACTCCATTTAATATCACAAGTGTCAAAACTTTATGAATTCACTTCAGTTGAATAACCAATTTCTATTGAAAATAGTAAATAAAAGTAGAACTGCAAGTTTGACATCTTTTGCTGAAATGACAGTAAAAAGATCTGAAGGATAGTTGAATTACTTTTCATTTGAAGGACACTGCTCTGGACGCTTCTCAGTATTTGATACAAGAAGCAATGTTTTTCATTTCAAACTGATTTTGGTGGGAATAAATCAATGTCTGGTCAACAATATCACGGCTTTCCCGACATCTAATGTTGAGAATTTTGTGCTGTTTCAATGTAACAGCAACCTTAATGTTTCATGTTGAGCATTTAACTGATTCGAAAGACTTGCGATTATTTTGTTGAAATGTAAATGGGTATGTAACAACGTTTTTAAACGGAATCTTTTAATTTACCTGGGCAGGTAACATGCTATTAGCCATTAGCCTGCTGCCGCTCTTAGTACTGATGAAATCTGGACAAAATAAACATCAGTTGCTTTTAGATTTCACTATTAAAGCCTGTAACTAGCATTTATCAAAAACAAAGGAGTTGTCAGCTGGTATTCTCACTTATCCAGTCGCCATTAAATGGTCTTTGAATCGATTCTTAAAATTTGTTAGGAAACAAAATGTAACCCTTTTTAATGCCACATCTTTTTTTTGTGAGAGTATTTGCAAGATTTTGACTGGTACGGATGTTCGGCGTGTGTTTTATGGCCGCAGGAACCGTCCAATACAATCAAAATCTCCTGTTTTGGGGTGTGCCCCCTTGTGGCCGAGCTCCGAGCTCCAACAGAGATGTGCAGCGGTCGGAGGAACATGCTTTGTATCAGGGGGACACTATTTTCTGAGAGAACCAAATAATGAACGGCAGAAGACAAACATAACATTATGACAATTTCAACACATTAACCGACATTGCTGATTCCTGAAAACGCATAAGGACATAATCACAATCATGGAGCAGCAGTTTTTTACTTAAATTCTATTAAACTCCTCCATAATCAAAGTAGTCCGTCAGAAAATATTGTCAGCTAGAAACAAAGCTGCGCACTTTCATTGTGTGATAACTTGTCTTGGCCTTTGCATTTACGCTGACACTTCTTGGTCACAGGATATTCCCACACATTTCTCAGAAACAACCTATTTGAAGAGGAGCTGATTTTGCTTGCGTTACTTTTATGAATATGACACAGATGCTTCCTGTTGAGTAAGCATGTTTGTTTAAAAGTAGGGGAAGGGCGCTCAGTGAACGGCTCCTGATATCATCAGAGGTGCAGCGTCATGTGATAGCGAATTGCTTGATAATGGGTACAAACACAGGATTGATTCAGAGCTCCACACCTCCTTCTGTTTGCATTCCTGCACTTCCGAAGAAGTGAGTCTTTGCTCTCAAGCTGGTGGACAGAAAAAGAAAATGGCCACATTGCTTCACAGCTCTAAATCTCTGCTGCAGTATCACAGATTTTCGCTTCTGTGAAAGACTTTGTTCAATAAGACAGCTCCGGCTGAACCTTAGGTTAAAAAATGATAAACGTGAACGGAGAAAAGTTTTGTCTTTTCTGTGTCGCAGTTTGTTTTTCAACCCAGAAGTTAAATTCAAATGTTCCTCCCATTATGCAACATCGACCGCGAGCCAACTCCTGGTCTGAGTCACGTCTCCCTCAAGTGATCCGGGTGGCCTTGTGGCAGATCAGATTCCTTCCCCTTTGAAATCGACGTCCCCGATGCAAATGTAAACTAAATGTGAGTCCTGCTGCCTGAAAGTAAAGCTGCAACTCGAGCTATAAGTCAAAAAGTCACACAACACTAAATCTTTTTTTTTATCATAAGACTCTATTGTTTTATGAGTGTTTTAATCATTTTTCCAAATATCAAGTCTATTTTACCCACCCTGATCCAAGTTTTTCCCCAAAATCTCAGTACAGTATTCCCTCATCTCTTCGTGAATCAATAAAATCATACTTCTGTGCAATATTGCTCTATATTCTTAGATTGCACACCAGGTTTTTCCCTCACATATCATTTTAGGCTTCATTGCTAATTTTCTTTCAATTACAGTTAGATTTTTTTAATGAGTTTTTTATAAATAAGTCTTTTTAAAAAAAAAAAAAAAATTTTGCTCCAATGTTTTACAAACATTTTATTCTTGACTCTCGCGTTATTAAAATTTTCTCGACACTTTCAGCTCGACTGACATTTATTCCCATTTTGGATGACATTTTTATCTGGAAGTGCTCCAGTTTTCATCAACATCTCATCTTTGTCTTTTATTTTATTACATTTTACTTGGGATATGTCCAGTTTTCACTGACATTTACTCTACATTTTGACACAGTTTTAGCACAGTTCTCCAGCTCCTCCTCCTCATATTTCGCTCCACTTTTCCATGATTTTTCCATTTTGAGTTGCTGTGAATTACTAAGATTCTGTATATAAAATGTGCTAAATTGCAGGCAAATAGATTGTGCTTTTGCTTTGCATGCTTTTGCTGGTGCGGTGGTGACACTGCAGAATAAAACCTTGTTACTGCCATATTTGAGTGACACTGACAGCAAGATGTTGCAATAAAGAAACAGCTGCACAGCAGAATTTAAAATATACAGTATATGAAGTAAGACACTTTTGAAACATGATGTTGGTGTGCAGGAAAATGGATTTCGACCCTGTACCTTAAGCTATTGTGCAGTCTTTTCAGATTAGTAAGTAGAAAACTCAGTGGATTTATGTGTCTTGATATGTAAACTAATCTGTCCTGTGTTTGTTAAATTTAACAGAGTATTCCGGACAGATTTTTCTTAAAAAAAAATACTTTTCATGTATTCTTGTGAAATAAACGGTGGGAAAATGTATCTTATACACTTGCGCAAACTAAATTCATATCTCTTGAGAATTGTTAAGATGTGATAAAAATTTTAATTTTCTTGAACTCACAAGTCCCAGGATCAAAAATGCTGGAGTTCCACCTTTTTCCTTACTAATTCTACAATGTCACTTTGGACGAAACGAACATGTTGAGTTACCCAATAAAGGTTTAAGTCCACTAACCGTTTCTAAATGTTCTCAGGACAAGAGATTTTGAAACACAAAGGTTTTGCTGCCGGCGGGCGAATCCTGTATGATTGCTTATTGACCGTCGTATCGGTGGTTTACTCTTGCAGACAGCCGGTCGAGGAGACCGGACAATGCTGGCGGGGGATATCTGATAGATGGAAGGTTAAAGGAAAGGTGGATGGATGGGGAGTGCAGGGGATTCGTGTGCAGTGATGGAGTGTATTTTCACACGTAGCCACACCTGCAGCCGCAAGAGCACGCTGAGCGGCGCCGCTCGCCGTGAGCGAGACACAGCTGCTCTCGGAACGGCGTCATCCATCACCCACTGCAGTGTGACTGCGTACGGCATCTGCTAGAAACACACTCCAGCCCACAGCCTGAGAAACCTCTGAGAGAGAGAGAGAGAGAGAGAGAGAGAGAGAGAAACACACACACACACCCACATACAAAGGAGGAAATGAAAGCAGGAGAGTGTGAAGGAATGAATTGCACAGCATCCGGTGTGCAGGATATGAAGCTGAAGGGTTACATGGAGTCGTCATACTTTTTGTTAAACTCTCTCTCGGTCTCTATTTCCTACAAAGACAGGAAGAAGTTTTATATATATTGGGATACTTTGCATCCATAAATTACTGCATGACAAGAGAAGTATATTACAAATCATTAGGATTCCACAAGGATACAAAAAAAAAAAAATACTTTAAGCAGAATCCTTTGAAATATCACAGCTAAAATGGTCACTTTCTGAATATCTCTTTGTTATTTTATTGCCCCCAATTGCTCCGTGATTCTATTTCAGTGCTCCATTCAGTAAGAATAAAGCTGAAATAGCTGCTTAATTGCAGACTGGCTGCACAGGAAGTACAAAGCAACTATAGCTGTCGAATAAATGGTCGGAAAAATTGTGGCGCAGAATGAAATGAGTCCTTAAATCATCAGAAAAAAACCAAATGGACTGTTAAACATTTTCACCACCGACAGGATCTAGTATGTTTACTGCTTTGAACCCCAAAAACTTACATGTATTTCTAAAAAAAATTTAAGAAATCCGAAACTACAAGAAAGCAGAAGACTGAATCTTTGGCCACCAAATGTAATGTTTCTGCAGGTAATATGCCCCAAACGCAGGCTGACACTGCGACTCCCTGAGCAAATATGTCTGGTTAAGAATATATATAGTTTAGATAGATTCAGGACAGATAAGTTATTCCCCTTCATCTAAAAGCTAAAAAACAAATCTAATAGTATATAAACTTCTAGTAAACTGTGCGGTGTGGAAATCTCACTCAGTCGTTGGTCTTGTCAGGATTGCTTTGGTACATCCGTCCAATCACCTTGTCACACATTTCTGACATCTCGGCATCATCAAAAACAGACGATAATTTTTAACAACTGCCACACATTGAGAGTAGAAGCTATCTTTGAAAAAGAGGTTGAAGCTGTCACTTGCTGTATGTTAATCAAGCGGTCTTGAATATAACCATAGTCATATGAAGATTATATTTTTTGTCTATACATCTTTATTCATCTGATGGTTTCAGTGTGTTTTGAGTTGACATCAGCTTACCATGGGCACAGGCACATTACACCCTGGTCTCCACACACAGGGAGAACATGCAGACAACAGATAAAAGGCTGAAAGCCTTCTCTCAAATCTGACTGTGAAAGTACAAGCCAGTAACCCACCACAACACCACATTTATTCAATTTAGAAAAATTTAAAATATAAATTGGATGACCTGATTATTGTGATAATATATGATCGTTTTCTGTCATCATACAAATTTAATAATCTGCCATTTGGACTACGATGATGACTTGAGAAACAGTCCAAGCACCGTGCAATACTTGAGTAAAAGTACTTGTACCAGCTGTGGGCATGGGGCAGACATCAGGGTGTGCTGGGTTTGATGGGGGGGGTTGTTACTGTGCCTCCTGGGAGGAGACGAGCAGCAGCTGCTGAAGTCCTCTGCTATTTCCAGTGTTCTCTTCCTCCTAGCCTACCCTCTCATTTTCCAAAACACAGCTTTTTTTCACCCTCCGCCTGCCGGGCCCGAGCACCAGCAGCTCTGCCTCAGGCCGAGGTCACGGCAAACCACTAAATGAGCGGTTACAGGACAACTCCCAGCCTTCGTTGTGAAACCTCTAGACCCTCATTTGTGTGATTTCAGTCCGCCCACTCTTCAGACGCTCTGATCTCGGGCTCCAAACCCTCTCTTCGTCCCTCGCTCTCCTCCCCTGGGTTTCCATCTGTTCCTGTTGTACCTGAGCACCTTGTGCTTTAATTTCTCATGTGATCCCTGACTACATCCCCAAATGTACGCGGTTTTCCGATGCCGTTCAATCAGGAAGGGCTCGTAGCACCTTGGAAAAAGTGGCAGTGTGAAACTGATTTTCTCCGCTGCCATTTTGATCGCCGAGTTACGGATGTAGCTGTGGAGGATGGATGAATCCCCCTCCGCTTCCTTGGCACAGACAGATGTTCAGGTGTCAGATATCTCCTCTGGTATATGACTGTGATGAAATGTAGAGGAGCAGGCAACTATGAATTATTAAAGCTCGTCCTGTTTTTCTTTTTTTCTTAGTCTCATCTCATCTACTGTTCTTTTTTTAGACCCACCGGGTCAGGGGTCTTCAAACTTTACGACTAAAATAGCCATTTCTGTATCAGTTGTGTTTTTGTTTGCAGTCCAGCCTCTCAGTGAGAATATCCTTGGTTGAATCAATCCACCCCTCAATAACTATTTTATGACGATAAAAAAATCGTATGCAGAAATTCAGTACAAAAAGCCGCCACATCGCAGATAGGTAACTCGTCAAACCACAATAAATGCGTTTACTGAAGAAACAAACCCGGGGTGCTCAAGTCTCCTTCTACTGCAGCTATGGCTGTGACACACATTAAAAGGCATCAGTAATAACTAATAATTAATTCGTCGTACTGATTATTTCATGCGTTTCTCAACGTGTCTTAACGATTTCCAGCTTTGCTTGAAAAGTCAGTTAAAAAAAAATTGCTTTAACAATAAAACTGCAACCAGATCCATTTTACTATTAAATCAACAAATACATATTTTTGCTCCTGCAGGTCACGACAGATGCAGTTTGCTCACTCTGGCTGGTACACTCTCTGAATATCCAATATGTTGATGTTACCGTACGCCTGCTAGACGGACCTGGCGTCGCCAACAGATCTGACTGGTTGAAGCAACAGTTTGATTGACACTTAATCTATGCTGCAGAGGCCTGCAGAACTGACTGAAGGTCTCAGGCACATTTTAATAACAATGGCAACAAAAGATGGCTGAAATGTGATTGATAAATGCTTTTATATGAACACCACACATCTGGAAGCAGTGCATCCCGGGGGGGTGGAGGGGTGGAGCTATGAGAGGAAGCAGACAGACCATTTGGAATTATTTAATACACATTTGTATATAATAAACATTAGTCTGTGATTCAGATATTTTTTAGGCCCACAGCCCTGCAGGCCCTGACGGTCAGCCACTGTTTGGTTTGATTCCAAACTTTTGAATCCTTTCTGTAGAATTCTCTCTTGTACGTGGGCGGGTTTTCTCCAGGTACTCTGGTTTCCTCCCACAGTCCAAAAAACAAGCTTTTGAGGTCAAGCAGTGACTCAGAATTCCCCACAGTAGTAGTAATGAATTATGTGTTCCTGTCTGTGATGTGTCTGACCTGTGATGGACTGTGGTGACAGCTGGGATTGGCTCCAACCCTCCAGAGACACTTCATTTGGATAAGATAGTGTGGAAGATAAATGTGTGAACAAACTTTTATTCATAATCTTCATATATACCACAAAGCGATTATGCTATTTTCATGGGAATAAAGATTTTAGTAGTGATGATGTTCCACATATTAGCTGAAGGAAAGTTCCCTCACAATAATAATAATAAAAATAATCGTTCGTGATGGTGGTGGTTGAAGATGCTTCCAAATACACTGACCAAACATGTTTATTTGCCTATTTGAGTCTTCCAGATGAATGAATATATAAATACAATTATAAGTTGTCGAATTAAATTTAAAGATAGATACACGCTGCCTAAAAGCTAAAAAAAAAAAAAAAAGTTTCCCTTTGAAAAAATGCTTTAATTCACTGTTAGCTCATTAAGAGCTGCAGACAGGAAGGTGGCATAACGGTATGTGATGCATAATTTAACAGATTTTAACTCATCACTTCAAACTGTATGTCTGCTGTGCTGCACATATTATTGGTTGAAAGTTACAGGAAGCTGAAGAGTTCAGATTCCCCAACATGGTGATTTGAGGTGGTCATATGATGCAAAATTCACTTTCTAAAGGTTTTCCAACAGTAATATTCCTTCCCATACCGGGGATGACGCCCCAAAAGTGAAGAAAGTCTGTCCTCTCTCCCCCTGCCTTGCTTCAGTTTTTAAAAAATGTGTTGCTCCAACGAGCCAATCAGAAATCAAACCCGATATACTAGTGCCATGAGGGGTTTAGCCAATCCCAATCAAGGTAGACCCTCCCTTTGACTCCTCCCACAATTAGGCAGCTCTGCTCTGGCACATGGCACAACGAGAGGACGTAACTGCTCCTCTTCCCAGGATGGGCATGTGTGGGCGGAGCCAATCCAGCTCACACAGACACAGCAGATTCTGAATGCAACTCCTATGATCCAATATTCAAATGGCTGAAGATCAATAAACTTTTGAGTACAACAGTTTTAGACCAACGAGACCCATGTGAAAGTATTGAAAAGCTGTACAATATGACCCCTTTAATGTTTTTCTCTAATGACTTTTCTTTCAAATTCCTTTTCTCCAGCCCACATCAGCAGCGTGACTAACAGGCGCATTGGCGCGTGTGATTTTCTGTTTCAGTGGGCGAGTTTGTGAGTGACGTGCTGCTGGTCCCAGAGAAATGCAGGTTCTTCCACACAGAGCGTATGGACATGTGCGTCAGCCACCAGCAGTGGCACGGGGTGGCCAAATCGGTAAGGAAGGAATTACTTCAGGGGAAATGGTGGGCGGCTGTATCTCCTCCATCGCAGAGCAGTAGAAAATAAATAAAATCCTGTGGGAAGAGGAAGTCTAACGAACTTTATTCTGCCGTCATTTCTTCCTGTTGGACTTCTGTTGATATCTCTCCACCTGTCGAGGTGAGAGTCTGATCACAGGCTGACCGGGAGCCCTCACATTTCAGCTCCTAATCAGATTAGTGTTGTGGCTGTAATGCAGCTAATCCCCCCTTTGGGCAGTTCCACAGCCGGCCCTCGTGGGGCCACTCTGACCATGACAGGCCCATCACCGAGCTTCTCTTCTCATCACTTCACTCTCTCCCTCTCTCCCTCCCTCCTTCCCTCCC
>OMNM01001412.1:40602-55619 GCA_900302745.1 Parablennius parvicornis
AAGTGCCAGAACCTGAGTGTCATCTGCAGCTTCAGATAGCGTGACACCCAGAGGCAGCCGCAACCTGCAGTCGATGACAAATTTGTTACACCTAAGCAGTGATAAATCTTACCAGTGGGAAAATTGGTGTTTTAAAAAAAAAAAAAGAAAAGAAAAAACGACTCCAAAACAATCTGTCTCCATCACCACCTGCCACTGAGATGTTTTTAAAGCAGGGCGGCTAATCCTCAACTGCTCCGCTGGAGTTTCTCAGTGGCAAACATCACACTCAACTTGTGCTGGATCCCTCCGAGCCGCTGTAGGAAGTACTGCCTCGTTGAAAAATAGCATGTCACTTAAAGGACTCTGTGACTTTTTGGGGAAGTGCGGCACATTAATCACTCCACTGTGTACGTGACAGGAGAAGTAGCTCCATGTTGTGTGGATGGAGGGACCCGTTACTGCGGTACCGCTCCAATAGAGATTGTGGGGGTAATTCCGGATTTGTAAACAGATTTACAATGATAAGAGTTATATCATCCATGCAAACCTACACACACATAAAATTAAGTTAATTTATTGTTTTATTCACATGAAATATCTGTTTCATTGTATCGAGGAAAAGTTAGTTGATAAGTAAATAGGCACAAAATACTTAATTGAATCTTATTTTATCAGATTACATAGACTCTGGAACATGACGTGATGTCCAGAGAGTCTTTGTATTACAAGAACAGTGCTGTAGTAAGTGAATGAACTGGTGAATTAGATGGTGACAATATTTTTTCTGTTTTGAGGAGATTTAAAATGAATTCTTCTACTATGATGGTATGGTAAATAAATCATATATTCTAAAGTATTGCCACAATCGTTTTGTCCATGCATCCATTCATTTATTGATTGTAAACAAAAATCATTGCATACACCATGAGGAAAAGATACCAAGTAATCTGGCAAAAAGCTTTTGATTCAATTCCATTTATTCCATTGTCATTGAGGCTCCCAGGTGTTACTTTATGTTCAGAGACGATTACTTTTCAACGTTGTGAATCATCTCACCGACTCTTGAATGACTGACATTCTCGCAGTCGTTCCCAAACAGAAGGTTCAGTACATACAGAACTTTATTCCTGGATTAGACAAACAGACGAGAACAAACAAAATGTGCACAGCAGGAAGATGTGGAGTGAAATGATGGCAAAACATTAAACAAAAATCATCAACCACCGGCATGTTTTCCGATTTTAAACTTTCACACACATCCTGTTCATCGTGAATAATGTAACAAAATCAACTTGTTCTTTCAGTAGGAAACATAATAAACAAAGTTTGAGATAACAGTTAAAATACCAGCTTCATGTTCTGATCTTAGTAGTTTATTGTAATTTGAAACTAAAGTAATTAACATTAAATAAAAAATGTTTCACCTGTTCTCTCTGTTCTGTCTTGAAAGTCCAGAGTGAGTTGAAGGTCAAGTGCTCTGTAAGTAAGAGCGGGTAGACGTGGCGACCTGATCAGTTCACTCTGAAGGCCACAAAGCACAAACAGAAAGAATGTAACTGTTTTTCTTTCTTTGCTCATTTCTACACTGCCATAATGTCACATTAAAAAAAGAATGCTTTAACCTTGCATCTCAGCTCTGCCAGTGTGACTTCATTTCACTACAAAAATGTAACATATTTGTAAACACGATCTAAAATCAATCCGAATATCCTCATCTGGATTATCTAAAAATGGCTCATAAGAATAAAACCGTCATCTCTACAAAACTGTTTTTGCACACTAAATTTACTTGAAGAATCAGAGACGACCCAAAGACGTGCCTCGATCCCGCTTTTAACACGCCTACATTTAAACATATGCAGAGCAGCTCATGAATATTGATGAGCGTACTTGAGGCTGTGCGTTGGTGATTGTCGCGACGGCAGAGAGGATCGCTGTGAAATGAAAATGTGATTTAGAAGCTACAAAGGAAAATGTGATTGGCTGCGCGTTCCTGCTGTGTTTCTTAAAAACAATTAAAAACGTTGAAGAAAAATTGTCTCACTGTCAGAATCTTTCTGTCCGACATGAGGCGCGCAGATTGTAGCTCTGGGATTCTAACTCACGACGCAGCGATGGCTTTGCTTAAGTTAACAGGGTTGATGTTGAAACAAATAGGAATTCATATTCTTGCCTGATATCAGCGCATTCCTCCCAGCTGCTCAGTAAAACAGGCTCACGTCCAAAGTGAGTTCAGCTCGCTCAGTAGCAGCAGTGTGTGGAATTGACACGTTACGTGAAGCGTCTCGCATTGTGTCGACAGTCTTCTCCCGTCTTCAAAACCTGTGCACATGTTTCAGTTTGTTTTCATCTTCCAGTCGACTTTTTTTTTTTCACGAATCCAACTTTTGCGGGAATAGTGACGTCCGCCGCCTCACTTGATTATTCTTGTCGCAGTTCTTTAACGCTGCTTTGACGCAGCAAAATAAACAAATGTCACAGCGACGAAACCAGAGTTGCCCATCGTGTGTGCAGTGTCGTGTCCCATTTTCATCCCTGACTCTCATTTCTAATTTTCTTTTTTTTTTTTTTCTCGTGCCCTCTCAGGCTTGTTCAACGACCTCCATGGTGCTGCACAGCTACGGCATGCTGCTGCCCTGCGGCATTGACAAGTTTCACGGCACCGAGTATGTCTGCTGCCCTTCCACCCGCAGCGGGGAGGCCTCCCCGCCCTCCCTGCCCTCCCAGGAGGATGACGAAGAGGAGGAGATAGAAGACGAGGAGATCGATGACCTGGAGGAGGAGAAGGCGGTGCAGAGCAGGTGAGCTCAGTCGTAGTTTACGCTTATGATGGTGGTGGAATTACGGCGAACCTTTGGAAGGGCAGGGTGGTTTACCGACCATCTGGATGAATTAAGTTTGGTGACATTGACGTACGGCAGCTGCAGGCCCCGTTTGATAAATCAACCCGCCTCTTGGCATCCGCCCCTTCGCTCAAACGCCTCCATTTCCCCCCCTCCTTCATAGCGAGAAGCCGGCTGACGAGCGGCCCACACCAAAGGAGGAACCGGTGGAGGAGGAGGAGGAGGAGGAGGAGGAAGACGAGTACAACTACGTCTACGGTGACGAGGAGGTCGATGACGATGAGGATGAGGATGAGAAGAAGGAGAGCAGCAAAATGGCAGAGATCCAGGATGAGGACAAGACCTTACAGGAAGTGAAAGGTTTGTAATGTGTCACTTCAGATTAAAACACCACCCTCCCTCCATCTTTCTCTGTCCCCGACATTACTGCCATTTTGTCTTCCTTTTGAAAATAATTCAGATGTACTGTTTGAAATGCTTTTAAACCTTTGTCATTGTGTAGTTGTATAAGAACAAGTCACGTTGCCTCATTTGCTGCTGACAAAGCAGCTGCTCCAGAAGATGTAATGTAAAAAGTGTCTGCTGGTAGTTTTGAGTTTTTCCTGTAGTTGAAATTGGAAGTGAAAATGCTGCCCCCAGTGGCTGGATGATCTAACCAGCTGTCCCCTGGCAGCGGTGTGCACCCTGGAGGCCGAGACCGGCCCCTGTCGGGCCTCCATGCCCCGCTGGCACTTCGACTTGAGCCAGAGGAAATGCGTGCGCTTCATTTACGGGGGCTGCGCCGGAAACCGCAACAATTTCGACTCAGAGGAGTACTGCATGGCCGTGTGCAAGCGCCTGAGTAAGTCCAACGTGACAGAGGCCGGCTTGACCGCTCTTCCTCCCTCCTCCTCCTGCTCCTCTTCCTCCCATCTGTCTGTCTGCTGCAGACACACAAAAACAAATGAAGGTGACGCAGGTTCCACCTGTCCGACCTCTAAGCAAAGCGCCTGCTCGGTTTCTTCGGCTCTCACTTGTTAAATTACAACAGGCGTTTGCACCACGTTACCACCATCACAACAAAATTCACTCAACATGCTTTGATTTATTTTCCCATTTACATATCAAATGCTGCAAACAAGTATTTTGAAGTTTGACTTAACCTTTAGATGAAAGAAATGAGAAAATAAGTTAATCAAACTTTCCCAGAGCCAACGGAGACACATTCCCTTTGCTTATTATTAGCATCCAGCTCAGATAGTTGATAATTAGGCCATTTATAAGCTATTTTATCCTGTTTCAGACCAAGGAGATGCTTTAAATCTTTTTGTGTTTCGAGGGATTTTTGCATAAATAATTTTTTACAAACTATTCGTTACTTGTTTGTCTTACTAGATGTCTCAATTGATTCAAAATGTAATTACTGAAAGTTACTTTTCATTCATTTCTGCCATGTAATTATAACGTTTCTGTGACCTTTGATTACAACTTCAACATATTATAATCTTTTTTTTGTGAAAAAGCTAAATTTGATTTGAGGTTTTATTTCATTATAACATCACTTAATGATTTGTAACACTAACATAACGTGATATATTTCCCCACGTGGGATGAATAAAGTCTTCTAACACTTCAAGTTTGAAGTAAAGCCACTGTCCAGACTTTCAGCAGCTTGTTGTTATTTGTTGTTAAAAATCGGCTGCTGCTTCAGTGACATTCAAGGTGTTATGACAAGACTAAAACGATTGCAGCTGACTGGTTAGCCACATAAATATGGTCTCTTGAAATTCAGAAGATTAAAACTTATGCATCCATACCTACTTTTACACCACATATGTGTCCTTAAATTTCATTGTTCACACTTTGGATTGTTTTTCTCTTTCATAATTCCTTCATCTGCATGCTAGCTTGACTTTTCACATCTTTCTCTTCTTTTTGTTTTGCTGTCTGTGTTTGTTTCGGCCATTTCTTAATGTCCGTCGGCTCCACTACCACAAACCCATCAATACCCATCAATGTCAGAAAGCACTTTCTTTTTTTCTTTCCTTTTTTTCACTCACTCCTTGGTGATGTTTTTTTAGTATAAACAGCTCGTGGCCATTACCATTTGGATTTTTATTTTCACATTTTGAAAATAAACTATTATATTAGCTGAAGCGGATACGATTGGAGCAGGAACTCTGGATTCATCTGTTTTTTTGATTGCGGCATCTCTTCCTGTTTGTGAACCCGGAGTGTTGTTGTTTTTGCACGTGGCAGCAGTTGCTGGAACTGAGTCCTGCGTGACTGTAGAGCGAGGAACCCAGACCGGAGCCCTCTGGCCTCGCCCCGAGATGACCGCGCTGTCAGAGGCAGCGATATTTCCATTAGTGTTGGAGATACATCCTGTCAGAGGAAAGCCGATGGGAAGATGAGAGGAATTCAAATGGAAAGACTGTCAGATTCTCTTAAATTTATCCGACTTACTAAGTGTGGAGAAATGCCAGCGAGAGGGCTGCTTCTGTGGGGATTTTGGTCCAGCTCCAATCTACGGCCCTTTTCCCTCCAGCCCTCCCCATCTCTGTGCCCAGTCGTCTGTCCTTCTTGGCCTCTTACCTGTGTGTGCGCGGACCAGCTGCCCCCCCGCCTGCCCGTCTGCCTGCGTCCCTGTCGGTCCGTGTCATCGTCAGTCCACAGCCACTGACCGCTCGCCGTGTGTTTCTCAATCCGCAGTCATGCCCCCGACTCCTCAACCCACCGACGACGTGGACATCTACTTCGAGACCCCCGCCGACGACAAAGAGCACAGCCGCTTCCAGAGGGCCAAAGAGCAGCTGGAGATCCGACACCGCAACCGCATGGAGAGGGTGAGTTAGCCGGCTCGAAGTGGTTCACACCTTTAATTCAGCAAAGTAGTGATTATCTGAAGATGTTGGTGTGAACTTGCTGTGGCGAAAGGATCACGACCAGTTTACCTCCTCACGCTGGATTCATGTCGAGTTCAGTGAAATGTTGAATCCTGGTTCTGGGGGGTAGGTCTAATGCTTTAACACACTTGGATCACGAAGCTCTGTTGAAAGCCTGGTCTAAAGCTGCTCACTGTACGTTGTGGTGTGGCTTTTGAGGAATTTGCCAGTCCTGGTCAATAACACAAACCAACTCACCCGAATTATAATCACAGTTTGTTGGATCCATTTTTTTTTTTCTCAGTAAAAGTTCAATTAATCAAGTAATTATAATAATATAATGTTTTTAATCTTGTGTCCTTCCAGTCAGGTCCTTTCATGATCAGGTTCGGCTTCATTTTGAAAGTCAGAAGAGTGAAACTGATTCTTAGACGCTAAGTTTCTGTTTCAAATATATTGATATTAAGTTACGTGATGTGGCTTAGACTTCTTGTATTTATAAATCCTGAACTCCCTTTTGGACTGGTAAAGGCCTCTGTGGGTATATATTTTCAGTGAGTCCAAACCCTCCATCTGAAACTCTTGAATGTTTTTGTAATATTTTGAATGAAAGAGTCGTAGCATGGGCAGAGAAGTAATTTCCTAAGGGAATTGATAAAGTATGCTTTTCTTTCTCGCTTCCTTCAGTTGAGTCTGGCAGGAAGAGGACCCAAACACAGACAAAAGACTGTATTGAAAAATAGTCTATTTTTCCTGAATAAAAGATGATTTATATGGAAAACGCTTTTTGGCTTTTCTAAATTGACAGAAAATTCACTTATACTTTTGACTACTTAACCTTTCTAAATCAGATTTTTCTGGCAACCTCTGGGAGAAGAAAAACATTCTATCGTCCTTTGAAATGACTTCACCCGGCTTAAAGATTAGATCATCAAGACATTTTAACAGAGCTGAAGTCATGCTGAGTCTATCTGGCTTGTTAAAGAATGAACCTGTTGTCCTTTCACTGACATATTCTACCTAATGCAACATTCATGTGACCATAGGAAGCCCCAACGTCCTGTGTCGTGAATGAGTTCTGCAGACTTCACTAGATTGACTTGTTTTCATGTTAAAATGTGGAAACATCCAAGAGAAAATGGGTTTGTACTATCAGAAAGCTGACAGGATACATTTGTGTGAAGTTTTCCTGTCAGGAATTCATTGTTCAGGCTATTTACAAAGGTTTTTGAACATGGCATTGTTCCAGTCATGTGTTTAACTAATCATTGTTCCCTTGTGTTTGATTATTTCTGAGGATTTGAACTGAAGATAAGTTGTAGTTTCTTATTCAAATGACTTTGATTGAAACTTCTTGAACTTTGAGTGAATTTGTAAGCAAAAGGTGTTTTTTTTTTTTCGTTTCAAAAAGTAAATAAAAGAACCTTCAAATTAGATCTTATTTGCACAGTCGTCCGTGTGAAGGAGGAGGTATGTACCAAGTCATGAGCAGGGAGTGAACACTTTACACTGAAAGAGTTCAGAGGACTAAAACAGGTCACATGGTTCATCCAGTTTGTGATAAAACCTTAAGAATTTTCACGGCCTTTTCATCAACAGTACAGGTGCAGATTAAGTTATCGCTGTAACATTATGGAAGTCTTTAGTTTCTGTTGACACAGAAAAATAAATAAATAAATCACACATCTTTAAACTAGTTCTTTTCCATCTTGTATTGTATAAATTTGCTTTTCTTTATTACCACTATTCTTTTGACTAATCTGTCAATATGAAGACTTTGTGCTTCTTATGAATTACTATTACTTACTTACTATTACTTGCTTACTATTGCTCATTGTGGAAAATGTAGAAAAAAAAGATTAATATTACATACATTCTCTTAGAGTTTGGATTAAATTAGAATATTTCTTTAAAGTACTGTCACTCACTGCCTAAGTTTGTTCAGAGCCGGAAAATTGTTCGCGGTCTGTTTGTTCTTTCAATTTTGACAACAAAAAGACAAGGTCGTATATTAGGACTTCCATAGTTTTATTCATTTTACAAAACTGACTGTTTGCAGTTTCCTTGCTGAGCACCACATAAACGCAGCATATTTCTGTCTAATTATAGCTCAAAAGATCTCATCTCACGTAGCTCTGTGTTTGAAGAGTCCTATATAAAAACTACGTATCCAGGAAACATCAGAGAAAGTAAAAAGAGACAACATGACTTTTGCACTGTGACTCAGCAGGTGCAGCAGGAACATCTTCAATATGACTTAATTTCCTCTCGTCTCCCCGTTTGCCTCTCTCTAGGTAAGGAAAGAGTGGGAAGAGGCCGATCGCCAAGCGAAGAACCTGCCCAAAGCCGAGAGGCAGACATTGGTCCAGGTACGACACTGATCCTTCCCTCCGCTCCTCCTCGCTTTGTCCCTTTGTTTGGATGAGATATGATGGCTTACAGGCCCCGGGTCCCTCACTCCCTGTTCCATTAAAGATCCCTTTTCCCTTTGGCTGCCCTATCTTTATAACACAGAGGCTAAATTAGGGCACGGGCTGAATGGGGAGACTTCTAAATGAGTCTCAGAGTCCCTCGACAAGTCTGGAAGGCGTCATGAGTGAAACTGAGAGCGTTTCTTCTTTCTTTTTTTTCAAATTAAGAATCTGAAAGTGAGCCACGCAGTTTAAGGTGTGTATACATATTTATGTATGATGATGATTGTGTTTGCAGCACTTCCAGGCGATGGTGGAGTCCCTTGAGGAGGAGGCAGCCAGTGAAAAGCAGCAGCTGGTGGAGACTCACCTCGCCCGTGTGGAGGCCATGCTGAACGACCGCCGCCGTCTGGCCCTGGAGAACTACCTGGCTGCCCTGCAGGCCGACCCCCCCAAGGTACACAGACACGCACACACACACACACACAAACGCCTGTCAGACTGCACTCGGCTTTACTCCACTTACGGGCTGTAGCTAATCTCATATCCTGTCAAAAGACCCTCTGCCAACTTGCTATTCATCATGAGGAGAATGGATTACTGCGGGCAGAAAAAAAAACACACATCCAAAAATCCTCCATAAGCACAAAGTCAATCACATTTGAACCTGCAGCTATAATCCGTGTGTCATGTTTTTTGTTGTTTTTTTTTTAAACTCCTTTTTATCTAATTGTGTTTTGATCCCTTTGCCAGCACACTGTTTGGCGCTCGGTGTAAAGGTGCCGGTCGCCTCTCCAGCCAACACTATTTGGTTTGCTACCAAAATAAGCAACGGATTGAATATTTTTATTTTGTCCTCGCTACAGAAGTAATAACACAGCCCTGACTTCAGAGCTGTAATTTTGTATCTGGAGTTTGTTACACCTCCGAATTTGGTCATTGCATCATCCGGCGGTGTGAAACTATTTCAGTGAGCGCCGCAGTAGATTTGATGCTACACTATATGCGGTGGATTGACGTGCACCTCGCTCGTGATACTCTTGTCATCCTGCCTGCATATCTGAAGCTGGGAAGAAGACAGCCATTTTAAAGTTCATGTCCTCAGTTACACAAAGTTTCCTCATACCTCACATCTCTTTATTTATGTGACAATTAAATGTTTTGAAATCAAATCTGCATTTGATCAAATTTGATCTGTTTGAATGGGAAAACTGAACGATCTGATAGAACACACAGTGTAGCAGAGGTTTTCTCTGTCGCCTCACATCAATGACGTTCCTAGTTTGAGGTAGTTTAATAGATTAGTATGAGGCTCTGTTACACCATCTGACCCACCTTGGTTTTTCTTCTCAGCCTCACCGCATCCTGCAGGCCCTGAGAAGGTACGTCCGTGCCGAGAACAAGGACCGTCAGCACACCATCCGCCACTACCAGCACGTTCTGGCTGTGGATCCTGAGAAGGCTGCTCAGATGAAGTCACAGGTCAGCGTTTCTCCTTTTTCTCATTATCATTGACTTCAGTGAAAAACAAGGAACATGTTGTTTGATTTTCCCAATCAGATCCATAGTAATCAGTAACAAAACTTAAATACTTTACTTATATGTTTTAATAAAGGCATCAAATTGACATATTTAAGTTGCTACAACCATCACTCAACAATGCAGCTTATTTGACCTTGGAGAAACATTTATGGCATATTGCTTATTCTATGAAATAAATGACAAATACTGAACCTATATTCATCAAGACAAGCATTAAATTGCCGTATTCAACCACATACCAACCCTACGATTGCTTTATTTGACTGGAGAAAAATGTTGTCACCTAGCTTATACCAAATATGAAGTTATTGTTATGGGGAAAAAAGCGTCACTTTGTTGTATTTAGAGAGTTTTAGTCGACACTAAACATAGCAATCAGATTCAGCTCACTTGACTTTTTAGAAAATGACCATTTTATTACTTAGTTTTCTTTAGAATGTCAAATATTTAAGTGATATTAATGAAGAACAGCTTAAGTTGAAATGTTTAAGGAGTTAGAGATGAAGCCCATCGATGCAGGCAGCTAACCGACACTCACTCCGTTTGGGTTTGGTTAAAAAAGATTAGCACAGTCTTTATTTTCTTTTTAAAAAATTCCAACTGTGTACCAAGGAGCAGGGGATGTGCTTCGAAGAGGAAGTATTTGGAATGGAGAGAGTCACACACAAACTGAGATGACAAGAGGAACAATTTGAAGGGAAACGGGTGAAATGGAATTAAAACACAAGAAAATGACACACACATGCACACACATCTCGCTTACCTTGAACTCACTTGACTTTGGTGAAATTGGCATATTTTCTGTGGAAGGATCCCGACTATTTACCATGTATTAATGAAGAAAAGTATTAAATTGCCATGTTATTGGGGCGAGAAACCAACACACACAGCTAACACACACATTCCTTTCATTTGTCTGCGGTGTGAAACGGCCATCTTATTGCTCATTAAATTGTCATATTGTAGGTACTATAACCAAGAAATGTTTTGGCAATAATGATTTAATAGGCAGTTAATCATTCAGTAATGTATCCTCGCTCATGCCTTGTAGAGTTTACTTGGCTAATGTTAATATTTTAAGGGTGCTCTGCTGCTAATTTCAACAATGAAGACATCTTGCATTAAAGGCTGTGTCGGTAAATGTGAAACCTCATGCCGAGCCGCTTCAAGAGCTCACCCTCCTGTCGGTGCTCAGGCTGGGGAGGGATAATGATGTCTCAGCCTGCTCCTCTCTGCCCTGTTTCCAAGTGTGTAGGAGGTTGAAAGAGTGTGTGTTTTTCTGAGTTGAAGCCCAGGAGGAGCGCACAGCCTCATCTGATGCAGGGAGGGAGGGCGTTTCATTCACTTAAGCCCCAGCCGAAGATTAACATTGCACTGGTCTTGTGTAACGCCGGACTCCGAGCCGCCGCTCGGGGGATTTGGCTGGAAGCTACTCTATTAGATGTACTGGCCCATGTGTGTCAATGCCCTTCGACACCGTTTATAGCTATCCTCCACTGTTATGTACAGATATCGCAGCAGATGGATGAAACTGCGTCGTCGGGAGGTGTAGGAGGAAGAGGGGGGAGGACAGGAGGGCTGCTTTAGAGACGAATACTTGGATATGAGGAGGTGACGAGCCTCATTGCCTTCCTTCACTCTATCAGACCTGAAGCTAGTTTAAACATACAGATGTTGCATCTTTCGACATGTAAAAACAGAATTAAAGGATTTCTTTTATGATCAACAGTCATGCTGTTGATTCTTAATGTACCTGTGTAATGTGACTTATGCGGATCAGAGTTTGTTCGTGTTTACCTCCAGTCGGTTGATTCCCGCATTAAAAATAACACGGATTACAAACAGTGGGACGTGTCTTTGTTATGATAGAGACTGTTTTGTCAGACAGCAGCAGTAGGCACTACACAGGCAGCAACATGCGTTCTAATGGAAAAGGTGCAGTGTTGCCATCTGTCGCCGGCCGCGGTGCACTGCAGCCGTGTGTTGAGATTAAAGCAGTCAATCATCGTAGGGGGAGATAAACACCAGTTACCTGCCAAAAGCTGGGCAGCTTTGTCAGTGCCGGCTTTTCATAGTCTGCCAACTGCTCTGGCAGCAGAAATATGGTAATGCTTCCTCTGCAAACATCATACTGCTGGTCGAAAAACAGTGATAGCAACTGGATACACAAAGTTTTGTATTTTTTCCTCAATCAAAAGAAGGTGGGGGTTTTTTTTGTTGTTGTTGTTCTTTTTGCCACGTTATGATGTGCTGGGGATCATTGATGCTGACGGGCAGAATATCCTGTCAAGTTGGTTCATGGCCTCAAAGCTGATTTGAATATTACGTGCAGCAACTTGTTTTGTGTCTGCACGTCGGCTGGCTGCAAGCGAGTCTGAATTCATCTTGAGAAATCTGTTTTCTCAGGAAAAGAGCGTTTCTGTGATGGTTCTGTTTACATTTGCGAACATGAATAAGACTCTTCGGCACATTTATATTCTGGGCAGGGAGAGTTGTTTGCCCTCAAGTTTGTACTGTATATTGATTTATTACATTTGGGTAAAAATTGTGGTAGTGAGGAGCCCTACCGTTCAGAAAATACTCAAAGTCAAGCTGCTGTCTGGACTTCTTTGCCCTCTATATTGCCATCATAAACCAATGTGGCCTCAGAGAGAAAGAACACAAATGGCTGGTTAAAGTTCAAAGCTTAAAATAATTAGTTTTTTCATTTAAACCAGTGCAGTAATCGTTAGAAAAACAAATTGAGGTTTTCCAGACACATGAAGCTCTCCCGTTATCTTCTCTATTGTCTTTCCCTTCATATTCGTCCTCTACTTTGCCTTTGTAGTCGCCCTTGTGATCGGATTGTCCATTTTCCTTTTCCTGCTGACACTTATTTCAGAATTTTAATCTCCGTGTTTGCATTGTGTCGCTGCACCTCCCGCTTCTCTGTGAAAGCCTCCAAACAGGAGAGCTCAGACTGTAATCTGCGATACTTATTAGGTGATGAAACTTGACGAGAGGCAGTAAATGGAGGGATTTAGGTGAGATTTTACATAAAACTGCCGGGATAGATGGTAATGAATTCCTTGTATTTATTGTGGGGTGACTGTGTCTCATGGAGAAATATTCCAATCCCCAGGTTGTCATTGCAGTTCAGTCCCCCATTTCACTCTGTCCATGAGGGAAAACACTTACTGTATTTGCACTTTATTTAAAAAAAAAAAAAAATCAGTAAATGAAATATGTGAACACATTTCAGCCTAAAAAAGTCTTGCAGATATAATATTTTCCTCTGTAGTTTTTTGATCTTCATGTAACAGTTTCAATTTTCAGTTACAACAGAGACAAACTGTCTATTACATTTACTGGTTTGAATGTTGCAGACAAACAGTATTTTGTACATTTTAGGCAGGGTACAGCATGTACTCCTACATAATGGCTACAAGGACTGACTTTACAGATTATCATCGGCCTTGGGCAGGTTCTTCGCCTCACGGTTTCCTCACCACTGCTGTGGGGCAGACAACTGGGTGCCTGAGGACACACTCCTCAATCTGCCTGTGAGCCAATGTCAGAAAGGTCATTTCACCACATTTAACCCAGACACCAGTTGTGCTTACTCCCCAAACACCGTTGTAGTGTTCAGCCATCCGGGAGAGACTCGCAGTCGAGCCGCGACTCCTCCACATTCAGAGCAGCCAGTTGCGGTGGTTCATCTGATTAGGACGCCTCCCGTTGGAGGTTTACCAGGCACATCTGACTGGGAGGAGGCCTGCAGGTTGACCCGGGACTCACTGGAGTGATCATATTTCTGGTTTGGTCTGGGAGCGACTTGTGGTCTCCCCAGAAGAGCTGCAGGAAGTTACAGGGAAGAGCAGGATTCTTTGCTCTCCTTGCTGCCGCTGCAACTTCACGTAGAATGATTGGGAAAAGAAATAGATGAATGGAAACTTAATCTACAGTCAGACAGTTCTGTCTTTATTAAATCACTTGGCTTTATGGTGATTGGTTTCCTTTGAGCCCTCTGGAAGTGAGAATTAAATTGTCTGGCCCTCAAAATGTTCAAGGTCTTTCATTCTTGGCTGTTTTATAAAGAAAAAAATCATGCAAATATTCAAAATTTCCTTTTTGTAAAATGGAGTGGAAAACTGGTTCTTTGCACATCAAAGATTATATTTACTATATCTGTCCACTCTTGTATTGTCTGGGGTTTAAGATCATCCATTCATTTATTCATTGGGGCAGTCGTGGCCTAGTGGTTAAAGAAACAGACTTTGAATATGGGAGTTTGGATTTTGGTTTGACCCACACAGCGGACATTTCACCACCGTGGGCCCTGGAGCATGACCCTTAACCCCCATCAGCTCCCTGGAGCACCATAATGTGGCTGCCCACCGCAGTAATATGGGTTAATAAGTGGGAAAAAATGTATATCCCAGATGGATTAATAAAGTATTGTTGTTATTCATTCATAATATTCCTTCAACCATCTTTGTGTCGTTGGATGCTGATTCAATCAGACATTTGCCCACATTCACATCAACAGGCAATTCAGAAACACCCTTTAATCTTAATTTGATTTCCCAGACAACCAAGGATATTTTCACTGTGAGTTAAGACTGCAAACTACTCAACACTATATGTGTTTCAGCAAAGAGTAAACTCTCTGTTATGTTATTGAAAGTATTTAACAGAAAAATATCCAGAAAATATTGTTTTTGATGTGAAACACTGCTGGCCTTTATTTACTCGACACTCTGCCTGATTGTTCGCTTGTGTTTCTCAACCAGGTGATGACCCACCTGCGGGTGATCGAGGAGAGGATGAATCAGAGCCTGTCGCTGCTCTACAAAGTACCTTATGTGGCCGAAGAGATTCAGGATGAAATCGGTGAGGTCCCGTCCATGTTGGCTCCGTGCAGAGAAATTGAACTGTGATAGAATTTGCACAGATAATGCTAATACAAGACTTTTGATCTGGTTTTTCATGTATATTCATGTCTGGTATCTTTTTCAAGCTGACAGAAAAACACAGTCTGCTCTTTTTGTGAGAGGAAATACAATCATTACAAAAGCTCGGGCACAAGCCAATTATCAGAGGCAGAGAAAAGGCCTCTCATTTCCTCAGTGTGCATTTGCAGAGGGGAATGCAGCTTCTATTCCCCGCTCACCAGCCCTCATTTTTTACAATTGGATCTAAAGCCAGAAATTGGATTTGCAAAGGAAGGCAGGTAGTGTCCGGTACATTTTAATATTTTCCTTTTGGCTTCATTAAAGGAGCCGCTGTTCGGTGTTGCAGTGCGGATAAAAGCTGGGCTGGTGCAGTGACAGAACTGGGTCACAGCTTTCACTGTGATCCGTTCTATTGGGAGTTATGTGGATTTACAGAGAAAG
>OMNM01001412.1:65641-76680 GCA_900302745.1 Parablennius parvicornis
AGTGTATTCTGAAACTGATTGGTAACCTGTTTAGGGACTTTGAGATGTCTTTTATTGTGGATCCAAGCATGGAGACAAGATATACACACACACACACACACACACACACACACACACACACACACACACACACACACACACAAACACCTCAATAAGTTGCTGCTGATGTCCCACGTGTCAGGTTTAGATTGAATTACCAGCTTGTATGTAAATGAGAGACAAATTAGATTGTGATTCCTGCAGCAGTTTGCATATCACACGCGCAGCGTGTCGAGGTCTCTTGTAACAAGCCGGCATGCGGCGCGCAATCATGGGGGTCACCTTACAGGAGTCTCGTGTCTTTCTCGCAGGTCGACCCCATGCTGACACCAGAGGAGCGGCACCTCAACAAGATGCAGAACCACGGCTACGAAAACCCCACCTACAAATACCTGGAGCAGATGCAGATCTAATAGTAGCCCACAGGGGGGCGCTGTGGAGTCTGACGGAGGACAGCAACTGAGGGGGAACATACTACTGACCAATAACACATGATGCTATTGTTAAAATCATTTGCATACATCGAAACTCCATTTACTGGTTTGTTGAAAACAATCCCTAAATAATGCTACTACTTCTACTACTGCTACTATTGTATTATAGAGCTCTTTTTGATCATGTTTCTTTCCAAAAGGTGATGTATCAACCGAATTGCATAATGGAAAATGTGATTCTGCAGATTTATCCGTAATTATCAATACAGCTATCTCCGATCAAGATGTATAGCTTTCTTCAGGCATTTTTTTTTCTTTTTTTTTTTCAACGTGAAAGGCAAATCAAATTTAAAAGTTTAATGTTTTTTGGGTTGCCATCATCAAACGGGCCGAGCAGACACTGTACTTTTCTTTCCCACCACGCAGGGTGTCGTCCATGCAGCTCCTGATGGTTTCCTCAAAAACAATGGGTGTTTTTTTTTTTCATTTGTTCTTTCTCCTCTCGATAGATTGCTTGTATATGAAGGTTCTTTGTACCAATTAAACTGTTTAGTGAAACAACAAATGAGAAAAAAAAGGAAATCATGAATTATTTACTTTCTGTTCTTTGTTATGACAAAAGACAAAAATATACATATACGATTTAAATATATAAATATATATATATAAGAGTAGATGTTTTTATTCCACCTTTTTTTCCCAGGGAAGAGGCCACGAGTTGGTTGAGGGGCCCTTAGCTTGGTGGTCTTGAGTGTTGAGTGCAGGCACACAGTGGGGAAGCGTTGGGGAGGGTGGTCTTGTGCACAGGCCTTCAGCTCAAACAAAACCTGCTCCCAACCCTTATTAAGTGAATGTGATGACACAGTACATCCCTCCTTCACACACAAACACAGCCTTCCATCTGGAAGGCAGAAGAGTGGATTTAATGAGACTTACTGATACATAGTTGAATGTATAATGGAAGCTTTTTTTTCCCCGCACTATGTATCTGACGGGTTCGCTCAGACTTTGTAGCGTCAGTCATGTGACACTGGGCGATAATATCCCACTTAAGTGTCATTTGGTTGGTGAGGAGGATTTTTGTTTTTTGTTTTTTTTCAAATAGTGAACACAATGCAGGGGAGTTGAACATGTGTTGCAGTAGGCTTTGGCTGGTCATAAAGTGTGGATTCAAGCAATTGCCAGCCCTGAAGCACAAAACAAACTTGGCACAACCGACCCCGGGTGAAGTGAGGTTGTCTATGGTGCTAAAGCTACTGTACGTCCAAAATCACTAGCAAAGGTCTAGAGATGATAGAAGCTTGATTCTGAGCTGGAATATGCAACGTGTTGGGATTTTAACTGAAGCTATTCTTCTGATTTTGGGGAATTATAATACATTTTGTGACACATAAAGAGTATTTGGAGCTGGAGGGCTGTGCAGGCAGACAGAGACACACAGACAGACAAGGCTTGGAGAGCTGGTTTTTGAAAAAAAAAAAAATTAAATAATAAAAAAAAGCAATCTTGTGTATTTTTACAGGTAGAGAATGACACAAACAAGTAAACTGAATCATAGAGTTCTCTTTTTTTCTCCCTCTCTTTCTCTCTCTCAGTATTGTCTTTGTATGCCTGTATAGTTGATGTTGCAATCATGGCTTTTTTCCAGAGGATTACCTGTGGTGTGCATTGTTCTTCTATGAAATGATATGATATATATTTTTAAGTTTGTTTCCTTGTTTTCTATTTTCTTTCCTCTTCCTGTGACAGTATCTCTGTATGTGACTGTCTCACTATGCACCCAAACAGCTTCAATCTTGTAACTGCCTGCTTGATTGTGGGAGGGGACTGGGAACTAATATTATATGCATATTAGTGATTTAAAAAAAATAAAAATACAATGATGGACACTGGTGGAAACAGATTTATGGTTACAAGACAGATACACATCAATAAACTCACAACTTACATATGTATGTGTCTGGTTTTGTTTTGTTTTTTACAAGTGGATGAATGTTGATAAGAGCCTGCTCTAAAAACGACGACAAAATATAAAAGATATTCTGAGTGTTTCCAGTATTTGCTGAGGAGTCAATTTTGATCTGGAGCCCTCACAGCAGCTGTTGTCACAGCAAATGTAGTTCAAACTCAAGCCACAACCGTGTGAATCTTTTTTTAATCTTTTTTGTTTTATTGTTATTGTGAGACACAGAGAAAAGTTAATCACTAAGGCATTAAGCAAGTTCCTCCTTTTGAAAACTTATTTATGATAACATTTATTGCAAACTAATTAAAGTTAACTTTTCAGCATGTAATTTATCATTTTTTTAAACCCTGAACGAAGATTAGCCTGCATACACTGCAGTCTTACTGAATCATATCAGTTAAGCCTAGAAGCTCCCTTGAGATGATTAGTACTGTTTTGGCTGTAAACATAAATTGCACCATCCTGAACTGCTGCTAAAGATTTTAGTTGTTGGCAATAAAGAGAGTAATACAGTTTGATGACCCTGTCGTGGCCAAATTTATGTTGGATGAAGTAGAATCAAACAAGGATTCAACACCGGCTAGTTATTAGATTTTGTTCATATGTTTTAAAGTTGACTATCTGAATAAATGATTTTTAATACTTTCATTATCTTCATTTATGCTGTAAATTTGTAAAACTCGTCAACACTGTTAAGTTTATTTACAGAGACTTTGTGAGAAGTGGTGATTATGATAAAGGGATGAAACTGATAATAATAGATGTGTTATAGAGCTTCGACTAACTGTTATTACTGGATCTCCCATTACATTATGACCACCTGCCCGAGTCCCCATTTTGCTGCAAAACTATCCATGGCTCACCAAGGTATGAACGTCACTCGATGCCTGAAGACATTCTGTGGTATTTAGACAAAACTGAGCAGCAGATCATTTAAGTCCTGCAAGTTGGAAACTGTATTATTGAACTTTGGCCACCCATGGCCCTCTAATCGGTTCTTACACATTATATGATTTGAAGCTTGTGTGTCTATTAATTTAACAACAGAGAAAATAATAAAGAGCAAATGTGTGCTTCTGAGTAAGCTGAGGAGAATACAGTATTTGTGTTTGAAAAAGGCCTATGTGGGATGTATTTAGCTGTGTTTCTGTAAACTGTTAGGAATATCTATTCATTTGTTTTGTTTTGTCCTCTATTATAGCAAATAATATTTGTGCTGTAGTATTGTTTGTGGGCTTTATTTTGTAGATTGAGATAATGCTATGTGCACGTGAGGTTTATTTAAGTTGGTAGCAGGCATAGGACCAGCATGCACCAGGGTGATCCTATAGTTTTTTTGTGTTTTGTTTTTTTTTGCCAGGCCAACAGAGGCAAGCAGGAAACAATAGCTCCTTTCTTTACTTGCTTGAGTTGAAATAAGATAAGACGAAATGGACTGGCTTTGTGTGGACTTTTGCCTGCGTATACCACATACCATTGGGCCATTAGTAGTCTTTTGAAAAAAAGACAAATAGACACTTCAGCCTATATTGGTGAAAATAATGTATGTATTTATTTGTTCATTTTGTATCTATAAAAATCTGTTATTATTATGTTATTATATCACACTGGAAAAATACAGATTCGTGTAAATGTCCTCAGGAAATCTTCGGGGAAAGCCACGTTTTCTCAAACAGAAACTTATTGCTCACTATGGATGTAAAAAAAAAAACAACAAAAGAAAAACGGAGGCGTGTCTGAAGTGAGTCATCGTTGGTGTACCTGTGTGATCACATGACGGATACTAAAATTAGGCTACACGAAACCGTTACTGCGTCACCTTTTGACTAAATAAAGTTAAAATGTACCTCAACATACAAGCTGGACTCAAAAATTAAAGGAACAATGTACCTGAATATCAGTTATGTTTACACTCGTGGGTCAGTTTGAGGCAGAAAACCAGCTTATTGATTTCAGATTTTAACCTTTAAGTCTGAATGGACTCGGAAATTTGACAGTCTTTGTTTACAAAACCGCTAACAAACGCAGCTCGATCAATATACGTCACGTAGAGAAAATAGAAGGCAGCGTCACACTGTGGCAACCGGTGTTACGTCATCACACCAGAAGTTACCGGTGATAACCAAAACAGTTGTTTGATGATTGAGACCTCCATTTTTCTTTATGTCATGCAATGACACATTATTTATGCTCTTCTAATCCAGAAAAATACCTTTAATTTTTCATGGGTTATGTAATTATGTGTGTTGAGTTCTCAATTTATGTTTTCTGAACAAACAAGTGGTTTTTTTTGTTGTTTTTTTTTTGTAGGAAAAAGGACACAAATATGTTTTTGTTTGAGGTATTTGTTATTTTATTCATTAAAAAAAACAAAAAAAAAACACCACAGTGTTTGGTCTGCTCGCTTTCGTGGAGCATCTCAGTCAGTGCATCTCAATGTTCTATTCATCATAAAACTATTTTTTAACAATGTGCTTGAATATATGTACTATAGACGATTAATTAAATATCTGTTTTTAAACACATGCACACACAATTCATCCATTTAGTGTACCTTTTTTGAAAATTACACTGAAATGTATCTTTGATGAGAAGAATTTTAAAACTGTTCAAATAGAATTGGTGGAATACATCTCATTTCTGGTCGGTTTTACATTACTTTGCAAGGACTTCATTGTATAACTGGAATGTGATGTGGAAAAAAAATATATTAAAGTTTAAAAGTAGAGAAATATCCTTCAATGGCAACCTAATCTTCTATTTACACATATATTTGTGACCTATAATGGTTCAATTCGATTAATATTCTACACCAATGTATAATATTTCAATAAAACTAACCAGCAGAAAATATGATATTCCACGTTCCACTATTTTCAGAACCACATTTCCTTTGTTGTGTCACCTCAGTTATTTCAGATACAGTCTGATTGAATATATGCTCCTGAAATGTTGTGAAATTGTAAAGTTTTAATTAGTGAGTTAGTTAGTTAGTTAGTGAGTTAGTTGAGTTATTTATTTTAGGCTGAGCATTAGAGACAAACTGCTCTCACATAAGCACACAGCTATTCAATTCACCTTGAACATATATCATTTTCAAAGCACGTAGTATTAAATGAAATGAATGAAATATCACCAGTTTGTTTTTTCTTGGTTTGGTTTTTGTAGTGATCGGAGAAACAGCAGAAGGCGCTAAAATGCAAAAAAGACGCATCACTCCTGAGAAATGTCACCACTAATTGAGTTTTTGATTTTATGGTATGTGGTATTGTTCAGTTATCTATTGTTTCAGATTCAGGGATAATTGTTTCAGATTCAATTGCACCGATAAGAAAATCATAAAATCCGCACATTAAAACGTATTAGCTGGTTTGCTTCCTTGTGAGTCGACATGACTGTATTTTACGTTGAATTTCTGAAAAATTAATCACACAGAATTTCCCTCAAAATTTGATCTTTGTTCGTTTGTTAGTTATTTAATAAACCGGCCTCTGTTCGTGCCAGCATGTCAGGTAACCCGTCGCCCTCCACCTCTCAGGTGTACCGGAGCTGGAGACACGCCCGCCCCGCGCGCGCACACACCTGAGGCTCCCGGAAGCAGGAGGAAGGAATTTTCCTTGCAGCCGTCGTCCCCTTTTTCTACCGAGTCACACAGACTCGAGACTCTTAGGGTTATTTTTGTGAACACCTTGTCAGAGGAGGAAGATCCATCGCTTTCCAGCCACGACAAGGCCTTTATTTCAGTTATAGCCGATTAGTTTCGTTAATTTCAGGAGGATTTTAATCCTTAAACACAGGAGTGATCCGCAGGTGGTTCACCTCCGGGAACAAGTGGCCTGTGAACAAAGCTACAGGTTAATTATCCAGCAGAGGAGCAGGAAGGAGAACAGAGGTCGTTTCTAACAACAGCAGTCTCTCAGAGACTTCATGGACTACATGGACAGTGGACTGAGATACACACCTGCCCAGGTGAGACACCATTGTTGGTGGCACTGTGTTGTTGTTATTATATAGACAAATATAGACAAATATAGACAAACAGTTACTGGATTCATAAGCCAGACTGGTAATTCTCAATGAGAGTTCTTGAAGATCCATCAAAGTTTTTACAGTGGACAATCACTTCTGTCACATTTCAACTTAATTCATGCATCAACACTTTAAGCCTGTCTAGATAACACAATGAATTGGCTCACGCTTGGTGAACTACAGGTATCTCTCTCTGAGGCTTTTTGACCCAGTTTTCAGGAGGACAGCAGCCGTCAAGAGGCGGTGGACTGAATTCCTCCAACTTCCTCCATCCTGTTGTGACTTGTTGACTTGAATACTTCACTTTTGTAAACGAATAATTGATGGAAATCATGTTGCAGCGATACTGCAAAGTGATAAATATAATATACTTTTGTGAAGAATTGTAATTATTCAGCTGATCTGAAGGCTATTAGCTTGCAAAGTAATTTTTTTAACAATTCGTTCACATGGTGATGATGACTGCAATAAATAATGCAATAACATTTTTAAGGACTTTTTCCCACAATAACACGTAATCTGCCAATAAACACAGCCAAAACTATGTCGTCATATCTGATGTAATTTACATTGATTTGAATACCAAATTCAATCTATGTCCTGGTCTAAAAAATGATCTGCTGCCATGAAAGCTTCATGTTGGAGGATGTTAACGTCGTCTCTGTTTCACTTTAACACGGTCTCAGGGACTGGCTCTGTGATGCATGTAACACTCGGTTAATAAACAAGCAGTGCTTAGGAGACCTTGCACCGACACCAGAGGATTATTTTTTAATGTGACAGATGTCGAGCCGGCTCTTTAAAGATAACTGTTCTGTCAAAGAGCTGCATATTTAATGCTAGTGTCCGGCTCTCACAGGTGCTGCGTAATTCATTGCCGTCATTCAGAACGAGTGTCTGGTTTAAATGGGCAGAAAGAAAAGTTTTCCCCTCAGATGATAAACACGTTTTGTTTTTTTGTTTTGTTTTTAGCAGTACAAAGGATCTCCTTATATGAACCTCGTAAAACTGACGAGTTACCTGAGAGGTTTTTGTTGGGCTGTAAAGTAATCTGATTTTTACAGTATGTACAGTATAATCTGCTGGAGCGGTTGCTCACAGAAACTTGTTGAGCTGTCGGAGTGCGTTTCTCCCAACAGGTTTGACAGGATCTTACATGGTGAAACCTTTGCACTCCCTCCCCCTCAGTCTCACCTCTTCCAGGGCCGTGACTCGCACTCCAAATTGCCTTTTACAGTGTCAGACACTGAAACTGTCACTTCTGCCATTCTCATTTTTGGATGAGACTTTTAGTGAAACTGTTCAGGCGTTTTTTTTTTTTTTCTTTCAAGGGAAGTCATTTTTCATTTGTGCGAACCATATATTGTACATCTCATTATTAAGCATTAAATTATGTGTGTCACCACAGACTGTGGCGTTCATACATTCCATAAATACCTGCCTGCTGCTCAGTCAAATATCTGTTCAAGTAGAGAAAATATCTACTATCAGCACATACCTCGGTCCTCATCGAGGCCTTCTATTTCAATTTTGAGAGTGTTAGGATCTTGAAGGTTCGCAGCTTGAAGGAGAGTGTTTGTCACTGTTGTCTTCATTGCCAGACTCCAATTTTTGTTAGAACATCTTTTCTATGTGGAGTTTGCATGTTTTTAGTCAGATAGTCCCGTTTCTTCCTACAGTCCGACACCAATCAGTCAAACTCGATTCATAGAGCAAATTTTTGGTTGTAAAAATTGCTTTACATAGTAATCAACGTAATATTTGAAAACCTAAGAGCATTCCTAACTCGGCCCACAATCATCTAATTAGCTGAGCCCCTCGGGGAAAAAGCAACGCAAGGTTAGCGTAGCATTTACTTTTAAGAGAAAGCAAATGGGTGATCAGTAGAAACATAGCGTGACACAAAAAAACATGACTTTCAGATTAACCCGTGAATTATTTCTAGGTATGAATGTGAGGATTGGATGTCTGGTAGGTGAAGGAGCTCATAAGGGTCTTTTTGGGAACAAAACCCATTACAATGGAAAAAGAAATTACATCTCATTTACTTATAATTGCGTAATCATCCTCTCAGCCAAACTCGCCATTTTAGACCCTCTCCTTTAACTGTTTTTTTTTTTTCTTCCAAATTATTTGTCAACAATTTGATTTCTGTCTAAAAGAAAATATAACAGGAGGGTAGATGAACTATGCCAAGTGATAACTGCTTGTTTGATTTATACCTTTATTCATCTGTGAAACTGTCTGGCTTCCAGGACAAAGACTGGGACAACTCTGTCCAGTTCTTGCCGGCGTCTGACAACAAAAATCTCGAGAAGAAAAAGGGTCTTAGGAAAATCGGGGCTGTGATCGGTGTGGTGATCTTTGCCGCCGTCATCGCCCTCATGACCGGACTGCTGGTCTGGCATTTCCACTGTAAGTCCCTCTCCCTTTAAGAAGTGAGTTATGTATGGTGTATGCACAAGGCAAAACAAGAAATACATTCTGAAGTATTGTGAATACAAAACAAAAAAAGGGGAACTAACAGGTGGCAACAAAAGAAAATGATATTTGAGGTCAATACAAGGTTGATGAGAGCGAGACGGCAAGTGACGACTGAGTCATGGGGTTGTATTTACTTCAAAGTGTCTTAATTGTTCAAAATGTTTCTCAATTTGGATTATTCTCGACCCCTGCTCTAACATCTCCCAGATTATTATATCATTATTATCAGCACAGGTGAGTAGTCCTTTATTCTGATTATTTATTTGTGAAAGTACACAATGTGAAACCTAGAGGGAGAGATTAAAAGTGCTTCATTAGAAAGAGGTGAAAATGAAGAAATGAAAAGCTGCAGTTGAAGCACTTAAATATCAGGCGCAGTGCCAGTCGGCGCGTTGATCCACTGTTTGTCTCTGTGCTCCCCAAGTTCGTAACAATGTGCGGGTGAAGAAGATGTACAGCGGCTCCATGAAGATCACCAACCAAGTGTTTGTCGACGCCTACGAGAACGTCAACAGCTCCGAGTTTAAAGCTCTGGCCAAGCAGGTGACTTACCAGGTGAGACTACGACTCAGCACGGTAAAAACATCCCTGCTTCACTTGTGTGGGGCTTAGTTTCCATTTCTCCACTTCCTGATCTGCCATTATTTCCATGCCTTGCAGCTTAAAGCCATCTATTCTAAAAGTCCACAACTTTCCAAGTACTATGTTGGCTCCACGGTTCAAGCTTTCAGGTGAGGCGATGCAAAATTTTTATTTATTTCTACTTTCACTCTATTTCAATTATTACTTCTTCCAATAGTTTCATGTTTCCACTCCTGTTGGGTCATTGCCTTGCTGGATGTGTCAAACACAGATTTGATATTCGAGCAAAACTTCGATTTAGCAACTACTATCATTTATATCTATTGGTAACAGTGAACTGTATTTTTCAACTTCTTCGCATGATAAATCTCTACGATGAAAGCACTACACTTGACTGCCTTTACTCATTAAATAAGTTTTTTTTTTAAATGTATATTTCCATGCAAAATGTACTAAAAATCAGAGTTTAGAGTCACCAGATTACTAACCACCACTCCAACGTGCAGCCTTCAATGTGATTTGATTGAAGGAAATGATGCTACAGCAAAAGTGACCAACAGAATTGCACAGAGCAGATTGTCAGAAGAAGTCTGAACTTATATAATCTGCCCCTTCATATCCCACAATCAAATGAAAGTCTATAGTGAACAAACACAATGACTATATAGTTTTTAAGAGCTGATACTGTATGTATGAAGACTATTTAGACCCCAGTGAAATTATTTGATTTCCATGAAATGATAGAATATCAGTTTTAACTGGAATTTTGTTATTACCTCTGCCAAGGAGGTTATGTTTTTGCAAGAGTTTGTTTGTCTGTTTGTTTGTTAGCAGGATAACATAAAAACTCCTGACAGAATTTTCCTTAAAAAAAAATTCAGAAGGTGCGTCTTCACCCTTCCTAGATTCCATTAAATGTTGAGGGTGATCTGGACAATCATCTGAATACAAAAAAATGTCAAAGATCCTTTTTTTCCCCCATTGAGCCGTTTAATAAAAAAATCATGTCTTGGAGATCATATCTGATTGACTTGTAAAAATTCAGTGATCAGTAGGATGGTCATATCTAGTAGGGTGCAACATTTCATCCGGATCGCATCCAGAATAAGATCAGGGAAAATTCCGGACGTTAACGTTGGAAACCCCATATATGAGTTTCAAAAATAATAACTCACTGACTTTTGTTTTGCTTCTCTTGAAATTTGACATGTGTATTTGGAGAATCATTGCCCTGAATTGTGTCAAATTTCGTCTGTATCCGATCCAGATTAACGATATGGCGGTACTTTGAATTTGGGAAACGCCATTTGGCGGAGGGCTGCGCTGTTGAAGTGCTTTTCTTTCTAGTTATTGTTGTTTTGATATGAATACAGTGTAGCATTGGCAGATCTTTGCATTCTGTTTCATAGACGTTCAACAGTGTCCCAGATTTTCTGGAATCTTGTTTGTATGTTGAGAAGGCAGATTTATTTATTTATTTTTAACGACTATTACATACAACACCC
>OMNM01001414.1:0-12352 GCA_900302745.1 Parablennius parvicornis
AATGATGATACGGTCTGTTGCCACTTCTGGATTCAGCACTTTCCTGCTTCTCTTCCGGTCAAATAAAGAGAACACATCCACTCTGAGCAGCTGTAATGCTGCAGAGGTTTGTATTGAAGCAACTACACACGCAAACAGAATTTCTCGTTTCCACTTGACTAAATTGTGGATGCTCTAATGCATGGTGCATTTTTTGGTAAATTACCATAAAAATAACTTGCATTGCTCATCTATGTTTATTTTAAACAGGGTGTGAATCAGAGAATAGCAATAAGAAATAAAAGGCAAAATGTCAATGAAAGACATAAAGCAGGAGCAGACACCCATTCAACGTTACATCGTGCCACTTAAATGTGTTTCTCTCCATTGTCTTTATTTGCCTTTCAACGTGTATCATCTTTTCACAGAAACATCAGTCACCATAGAAAACCAGACACAGACAGACAAATGTGAGTGAATCCAAGAGTATGAAATGCAAATAAAAAAAAATAAATCAAAGGACACAATAGAGATCAACATAAATGTTCCTGGACCAGAAACATCATTAATCTCCTCCTCACGACTACAGATCTCTGAACTCTTCCCACAGCATTTTATCTGCAGAATATAGAATTTAACATTTGCATGTTAGGCCACCATAAAGATAAATATACACACTACATGACAGATAGATGAATTCAATATATCTAGTGATTCGAAAAAGAATGAAAAATTTTGTCAAAGAAAGCTGTTATACGCTTGACGATGACACACATAGAAGTCACACTTCTGAACTGATGTTAACATAAATAAACTATGTATTTACTTTGACTAAACTGCATTTCTCCGAATACTGTTCATATTGCACTGAATGTCAAGGTCTCCTTTTCAATATGTTGTTATGAATGAGTATGAGCTCAACTGAACTTGGATATGTAAATAGATAGATTTACATAATACTTGCATGCCACACAGTAATATCCTCTATAAATACTTGTGTTAGTTTCACAGTGAACTTACTCTACTGATACAAGGGAGCAACATGGATTTCTTCTAACTTATTCAAAACACCCCAAAGAACATACACCTTAAAATTATTACACCTCCTCCCTTTATTAATGTCCTAATCCACATTTATTTATTTTTATTGCGCAGAGTCATTCCAAGAAAGCCCTAAAAGGAGATAAGCAGTCCAAAATGTTATTCTCTATTAGACTTATACTAAAATGTTTTCACAATATAGCTTTTTGCTATTTTATTACAGCAGGAGTACAGAAGACAAACTGTGTATGCACAGAAATCCCTATGACAATCTGTTACAATTACATGTTTTAAGGTCACCCAAACATCATATTCCGGGATCTGCACAGCGCATTATACTTTTAACTTTCACTTCCAATATTTGAAAACAAATATCTGTACATTTCTACTCTTGAAACTCATTAAAACTGTCTTGTTAGCTTTATGGTTAATGATTTTGAGTGATAATGAAAGAATAAAGGCGGATAAGTACCAGTACTTTCTTTAACTGAACTCAAGTTTAATCCGTACTTTCCAACAAGTAAAGAAGTATGTTTGCCTCCTAAAATTAGAATTACTAATGTTGAGGATCACGATTGGGCTTAAGGAAATTGGTAGTTATGGTTGAGGGGATAGTCATTCTGGAGGAAAATGGATGAGAACCAATTTAAAATCCCTTAAAAACTCCCTCAAATGTGATATAAGCACAACTAGTTTGCTATTCTGAACCCCCTGGGTTTGTATTTAATGTGAGGATTTCCTTGGGACAAATAAACACTTTGAGCTTTTTCTGAGGTTTAGGTTAGAGGTCAGGATAAAGGTTCGATTAAAGCAAGTAGTTGTTATGGTTGAGATGAGATGAATCAGCCAACGCAAGGTACCTGGAAGTAATGAAAACAAGTGTGTATGTGGGTGTATGTCACTGTGTGTTCCAGTATTGTGCTGCTCCCTCCAGATTGTCTGCTGGCCATGTCGATGTTAATCTTGCTGTGAATCACATCCACCACGGCAATGCCTCCCTTGACACTGTGACCAAACTGTGTGACCTTTATCCCTGCAGCAGATCTAACACAGGGTAAGGACGGGAGTGCAATCATTAATATTAGTCAGCAATATTAGTATGCATGTAAGTGCATGCAAAAGTCTAACCTCCTTAACTCCACGCTGCCATACAAAAGCTTGTTTATTAATTATTTTCAGACATAAGGGGGTGAAACCTGTGCTCTCCAACCCTACCATCAGGAAGTCACCCTGCAATGACATTACAGACCTCCACAGTGTAATACTCATGGTCAGGCTGCTGGAGCTCAATGACAACTCGTTTAAATCAGTCATGCTGGTGTAGGTCAACCTGTGAAACATGCATGGCGTGATCCCTCCAGGACCAGGGGTGGATCAGTTTCTCACTCATGATTTAACAGTGCAGCACCATCCTACAAGAGCAGAGCAGACGCTTCAGGTCGTTCTCCTGAACAGACGATGGTCTTGCTACTGCCCCCCTCCACCACTCTGCGAACTGTGAGCGGACTCTCCAATCAGACTCATTCCTCTCTCTGTACAGGTTTACAGCTACACAACAGCTGACAAGAGTATTTTATTGGGTGTTATCAACCTCAGGCCCTGCGGCAGGAGTCACACCACATCTCCCAGATTTAATGCTGCTTGTTCACAGAAACTCAGGAAAAATCCATTTATTATGTGTTTCATTTCAAAGAATAACCTTCCCTGTGGGTGGAGATTTACGAATAAAAATGTTTTTGTTGTTGTGAGGATAGCTGTCAATGTTCTTAACCCACATAGAGGCAATGATTCAATCAGTATTGCTTTGTTATTTCGCTATAAGGAACTCATAGTTCTCTTGCTAACATCCATTAAATTTCAAGGGTGTCATGAGAAATTTGCTGAAGCAGAAATATTGCTGCTTATTATATAAACTGTATTATTGTGCTTTTCTATATATTTGTTCTTGACTTTAATTTGTCTTAAGATTGGGATTTTTGTAATGGCTGATCTCTTGGCCAACCCTCTGCTGTAAAATAGATATTCCCCACAATGCAATTTTGTGGTAAAACGAAGGTGCAAAAAATACTGACACAACCATTGAGATTATGGCCACTGACAGTTGATGTTAATGACAATGATTATCGATTGATTTATTGGGCAGTGACAGAACAATTTGTTGCTAATGAAGTGTTATAAGCCATAAAGAAAAAGGGCAAACATCAGAATCTGACAGTTTGACATTGGTGGCTAAAAGACCAGGTCGGAATGGAATAGAGAGAGTCTGGAGCTCTTGTGGTTTTTACAGTCCACAGTGGTCAGTATCGATCAAAAGCGGTTTAAGGAAGGATAAGCTGTAAACCAGCAACATGGTCATGGACTGCTAAGGGTCACTGATGTACATTTATCACAGGGAGATCCCACTTCGTAACTTATAGTACTTAAAGAATGTTTAAAAAAAACCTGGTGCCAGATACAACAGCACATATCCTGAGCTGTAAAGGAGAACATGATGTGTCAGGGCTGTTTTAGCAGCATAAAAGAACACAATAGACAGGTTGTCATGATATGGCTTGGAGGCCTTCCATATCCTTGCTTCTCCGTACCTCACCGCTCTCCTCCACACCTACTTGCCCAGCTACAGTCTGAGGCTGCATTTACACTGCAAGTCTTGATGCCCAGATCACATTTTCTGCCTAAATCCTTTTTTTTTTTTTTTTACTGTGCTGTTACATGTATTTTATCAAGTTGCCCATATCTAATTCTCACCATTACACTTGCCAAAAACAACAGAAACATTGGGCAGTGTTTGCAAACTTCAGGCAACTTCTGAACCAAGTGCCAACTGTGAAACCATGGATGATGACTTATGCTCGATGCCAATGTTGTGGTATTTGAGAAGTGACATGGAGGGAAAGGGTCATAATTGCATCTAATAAATACGCTGTCACTGTTTTTTTCTCCTCTCCCCAAAAAAAAACTGAGAAGGCATACGACTGCCTCATCTGACTGTGCCAGATTTTCATCCCGTAGGATAGCCTCTGTGCTTTTCATTTCTTTACCATGTGTTCACTATCTGACAAAGATGGTGACAGATTTGAAAATTCAATCAGCGTGGCTACACGGTGGTCACATTGGTACATATTCTATACCTTTTGGATTCATTTCCACATATGAAAGAGTCCCATGTCAAATCTCGAAATATATGACTGTACAAGTCTTTTTCCTGCTTACACTGTCCAAAAGCGATCTGTTTCACATAAGAGCAAAAAAAAAAAAAAAATGGAATTGTGTCTGTTACACAGACAACCTGAGATCTGCTTCCTCTCTCAGCTTCACTGTCTCATACGGTCCTCATGGTCACCATGAGGTCCAGAGCTTTCAGCCATTCAGCCCACGAGCTCTTAAAGTCACTTCCACTCAAGACCTCAAACATTCAATCCCTGGACAGCTTTAAATCTCATCTTAATTCTCATCTTTTTAACAAGCACATTCATATTAAATGATGTTGGTGTACTGCACTTTCTTGAAAGTCCATTTCTATGTTGTTTTTCTTTTGTTTACCGAGAGCTGGCACACGCGACTGCAATTTCGTTACGGGGATGGAAGCATACGCAAAATGACAATGTAAGAGTTTTGATTTTCAATATACATACACTGTCCTTGGGTGTCCTGAAAAGTGCTTATAAATATTAAATATTATTATTCTTATGATTGATTATGATTATTATTATGATTACAATAAGGAGAGCTCTTAAGTAGCCCTTTCTGCAATGCAGTCACCTTTATAGTCAAGATTAAATTCCATTTGTGGCAACCACTACACAAATACAAAACTGATTTAAGTGTACACAATTTGGACTTCAGAACAGTTTTCAACAACTCGGCGGAGGGGATCATTGTGACGAGCTGCTCGGAATTCCCTGCCAACTCTGCAACATCTCTACAGCAGTGACTCAAAATGGCTTATGGACAAAAAAAGAAAAATGCATATTCCCCTTAATCTTCTTTGCTCTCTGAACATTTTGAAGTGCCTCGCAGTGCGTTTTGATCTATGGAATGTGCTATGCAAATGGAGATTGATTTGGTTGGCTGGCGTTTTGGCAGGGCGGAGGAATTCATTCTAAACCAGGACTGAGGAGAGGATGAGAGGACACAGACAGGGTGATCACTTCCAATATGATTGTTGTAAATATCAATGTGGTCCTGAAGTACTGGTCAAGTGAATGGGCTCTCTATGGAGTTTCACCATAATCATATTAGCACTCAGTCTACAAGACAGGCCTCATGTGGGAATCACTGCACACTCTAAATGACTGAATTATTTAATGCCCCTCTTAATAATGCAAACACAATGGATCTTCTTGGGGCTATTTAAAACTTCACTTGTACTTTGGCTGCAGGCAGAATAGTTTGAGTTTTGTTTGTAACTGTCATGTTCTCTAAAACACTGAAGAAACATTAAAGAAAGAATGACAGGAAACCAAAATCAAAACATTTCAAAAGTATATCCGCACACATCTATTCATATTCTAGATTATTGTGTTTTGATGGAGGATCAAACTGGAAAACCTTCGACTTAATGGGAGAACATCTAAACAGAATCGCCATGGCTAAGAATTATGTTGTGGTCTTGTCATTTTTATATAAAGTTTACACTTTTACAATTGTGCCTGGCACCAACAACTAAAATAAGGATAATGGCCGGGCTGACGTCTTGGTGCTTTGCTTTCATCTCATATCAAATAACCACTCATTACAACCAAAGTATGCAAAAGACCATGTCTGACTATAGAACAGCCCAAATCTTCAAGATACAAGTTATAATATGCACAAGGAGTGTATCTCCTGTGTCAAATAACAGGAACAAACAGGTCACAAAAATTGCCTTTGAGAAGGTTTAAAAAAATACAATTTAGTCTGTTTAGTCTTGATTCCTGCGGCCGCATTCAGATTGTCGAGTCAGAATTGATCAGACAACAAACATTGTTCAATCCATCTATGATTCACGCTGTTGCTGCTTTGTTCCACTTAAACACCAAAGCCTGGCTGACGATCTTTACTCGCCAAGTCCTTCGATTTGTACCATCTCTCGATGGCTACTTCCAGCAGGATAACACACCATGTCAGAAACCAACCCAAATATTTTTTGGGTCAATATGATAAGTTTACTTGATTTAAAATGCCTCCATAGTCATATTTATGTCCAAAGCAGCACCTTTGGGTTGTAGGGGAAGAGATGTTGGGTGTCAATATGGATCTCTACAAAACATTTTGAGCAAGAGAAAGAACGACTCTACAGTACACCAATTAATATTAACAGTCTAGCTACCAAAGGGTTCTTTAGCCCACTTAGTAATGTGGACCAAAATACCTCCACTCATCTTCCTATACCTGTGTTTCCATATCACACTTTTTAGTCAAATGACAGAGTAAAGCTACAAATATCAGACAAACAGAAGCAGTGAACTGTACCATTGGAAGGGTGGCGGTAAGTGAATAAAGTTATGTGAGTGACAGCACATTTTTAGGACTGTACACAGCTGTGGAAGCAAAAACCAAACAACTGTTTGACCCTTAGTAGGTCATCTCAGCAACAAGCACCAGTCTTGACTTAAAGGCAATGCATTTCTAAACTATGTGTTTCAGTGAATTCATGCAGAACTCTTGAGGTGAGACAGTCACACACAGATACTTTGTCAAGTGCGTTGAGTCTGCAAGATAAAGAAAAAAGGTATTAAAGAAAGAAGAGATGAAAAATTCACTGCAACTGCATGCCTTTCTAAGGAAAACCACTTTTATTCTCTGCCGTCTGAAGTCTTTGCGAATAAGTCAACCTTTTTAGGACATTTATCTCTTTAAACTGTCACAAGAGTTAAAATATGATTGCAACATCTACTGATATAAGCAGTAATGCAATAATTATACCGATAGCCACTGAAAAGAAAGCTTTTGAAAACAGCTTCCAGAGTGAAACTTTTCAAAGAGGCTCCATCTCAGTGGAAACGGGCTTTTCGAAAATGCTCCGACTTCCAACTCTGTCTCTGTGGAAAACAGGGAATATGCAACTTTTTTGTAATGCCACTACTGCACATGCACCACCGCTCGAGTAAATAGTTCTTCTGTATATGTAGACAGAGTGCCATGACTACCAGTTCCTATTCTAATGGAGTAATGTTTGTAGCGTATTGTTCACTCTGTGCGTGTTGTGTGAGATTTCATTCACCCCCCAAAGAATAAAAAAACACAGCACTGGCATCGTTTTCAGCGTTTCTGCGATATCCATGTAAATGGGCATCTTTCTGAAAGCATGGCTGTTTAAATGAGAAACTTATCTGAAACAAAGTGGCAAAATCGATGTGTTCACTTTTCATAAGAAATGTTGTGGTGTAAACAGGGCCGAAGTGTTTGATGATAGGGTCCAGCCTCATGTGACCCCTTGACAGTGGTTTTTTTTTTTTTGTCAGAGTTGCTCCTCCCCTGCAGCTGCCATGACGCAGATGGGAGGGATGTCTTTTCTCAGTAAAATATGTTTCTCACCTATTGATTATAGTGAGGAAATCATGATAAAGAAAGTGTTATAACTGTACTTCTGATCCTGATATTTTATTTTAAAGCTATCTTACTAGTATCTCAAATATGGCCACAATATTTCTCTGAGTTGACTTTAAAATAATCATCACAATATTTTGGAGAAGTGATGACCCTTCTCCTTGCAAGCATTAACCAGAAGTTATCACGTTAGATTAGTCCAACAACAATAACTCACTAAAAGCTACATGATCACTGAGTCGTGAATGTTTAATGAACTACGAGAAGTGAACATTGATTCAGTCTACCAGTTTAGTTTTAGTACAAATAGAGAAATTGTCCCATAAATGAAATGGCACCTAAGCCCATTTTCATCCAAAATAGAAAGCTGCAGTCATATGTATTCATCAAATGCACAACAAAATGGATATGAAGAGGTATAACAATCATCTTGAGACCATTTAAAAGAGGCTAAAATATGTCAAATAGATCAGATGTGCATAAATCTGCTGTTGAATAACATTTAAAATCCAAGGATACCATGATTTTACATCCTCTCGTTTCAGAAAAAAAGAAAAAAAAACCTGTGCGCTCCAACCTTGGTGTTAGCATTTGAAAGTACGAGATTTATATGGCATCAACCATTTTCCACACTATTAGAAAATGAGTTTAGTTCAGCATTAACTGTGGTCACCTGCAGAATCCTCCCAAATTGTAATAAAGGCATTTGTCACATCTGTGGAGCTGGTGAGAAAATGCCGTATCAAATTTGGTGCTTATTGGAAAATCTTTCATTCTGAAACCTAACTGACTTATACTGTAGTATGATACGTCTCCTCACTTTGCAGCTTTACTGTGTATCGCTGCTGAGCCTCGCGCTTAAACACCAGCCTCATTTCCCTGAAATGTAATCCAAGCTGGAGCCATGAAGCACCTGCATGCACGGTATTTTGAGTGGAAATTCTCCAACGAAACAGCACACTGAGATCTTCCTCTCAATCCAGCTGTAAGAAGAAAATGTAAAATGTCACTGAGAAGAATATGCATTGCAGTGGAATTATGCGATTAGTAGCATGAAAACAAAAGATATCTTTTTGTCTTCTTTAGGGTAGAACAAAAGTGTCTTTCAAGCAAATGGGATTTAAATTATCCAGACCTTACTGAACGGGCACCAGTCAAAGTATTGCAGGCTAAAGCTTTTCTGTTTGCACAGCGAAGCTCTGATCCTTCAGGAATCAAGCTCGTCTTTGCTCCTGACATCTTTAATTCCTTCTGTGTACTTTCTTTTTTTATATAGTCACTCTGTAGCCCGTTATCTTTCTCTGGCATACAGTGTGGCAAAAAGAATCTGCATAACACATATAGTCACACTTGAAATTATTGATGGCATCATATACCTGGACATTCTAAGAGGATTTATGAATGTTTCAAAAAAATCTCATGTAAGATGCATGACACAGGAGAAGATTAAATGTCGTAACGATCCTAAGCATACTCGCCGACTGAGCGGAACGAAATAACCAGGAGATCAATTAGAAGCCCCAACTTAAATCCACCTGTGGGAAACCATGAGGGGGAAAAAGTCAAGTTGGTGATGTTTTAGGGGATGAAGGGAAATCTTTGTGGTTGAAACAAGGAAGTAAATCTTGTGACTGGTATGATTTTGCATCCGTTTTTCCCTGTGGTAAAGTCAAGATTCGATTTTCTTACTGATAGAAAATCAGACTTTAAGCTCTTTAAGCTGGGAAAAAAGACATGATTTATCCATTGGTGGCAGTCACACTTTCAAGAGAGTTTGCATGAAGGTATTACACTCACCAAAACTGTAAAGAAGATTAATGCTGCTGAAAACTGGGTAAGAAACAATAATGTTCCGAAAATGCAATAAAGACATGAGTATTCACAAGTGTGGACCTCGCTTTATACACAATATAGTACAACTCTTGATGATCAACCATGTACTCAGTCTCATTGTTGTAACCAGACATGGCTGAATCAATTTGCGGAAACTAAAATCTCTCTAATGATAACCATCATTGATTGTTAGTTCAGAAGTACTACTGCTACAGCTCCAGACAAGCAAATGACAAGTGGAGGTCATCAGGCATGCATCAATTTGCACTGAACAAACTATTTAAGACACCTCGAATGGAAAACTATATACAGATAAAAGAGAACGACAAAACGAAAAGGAACATTTTCTGTAGAAAGACGAAAGGGGGAAGCATGTCGGAGTGAGAGAGGGGTATTCTCTAAACCTCAGGCATTTATCTTTGTGTCTCTACAGTTCGCAATCGCCCCAGGAAAGGCAGCAACTGTGTCAGTAATAGAAATGTGAAGCGTTTGGCGGAAGACTGGAGAGAAGAAGGTAGAATGTGGCAAATCCTATTTGCTGACTTCAGGACCTGGAGCTGTGTGAGGGTATGTGTGTGAACATACCTTAATCTGTTTACAAAGTCACATTAAAAGGACTTGTCATCCTTGTGGGGAAAAGAATACATATGTGAACACATGATTTATTTTCTTTTGTTAAAAGAAAACATATTTATATGCATTTGTTCCCATTTTTCTATACTGGTGGGAAAAATCAACATTTTATTTATGTGAAATTGCAATGTTAATGAGAAAAATCCTAAAATAATAAGGTAAAAACAATCTTAAATGTTAGTCTGGTGTGAATGAAGTAAGGATTCTGATTAGTCAAGTAATATATGAAGTTACATTTTGACTAAATTTGCAGGAAATAAATGAAAGTCAATGCGATGCCTGAGGAGGCAAAGAAAAATTTTGTGTGTACGTCTAAATGGTGCATGTCTTATCTTGATTGTAGGGACATGAATCCAGCTCTGCACTCACAATATGGAAGATTTAACATTTTCTTCTGTCTGATAATTATTACTGTATTTTCAAACTATAAGTCATTTGCCCAGTAAAGTTCATCTGTTAAAAAAAAAAGCATCATGAAGAGGGAAAAAAATACAAATGCCAATGCGGAAAAAAATTATTTATTTTTCATGTGTGCTGCGTGCTTTTTCTGCTTTTACTTCTTAGTGGCAATTAGCTTGACAGAGAAATATTGAAGCAATGCACCTTTTTAGCAGATGTCAATGTCAAGCAGTGTCATCTATTGGTCCCAGATGTCATGTACTGGTATATTTTGATATGCACGACCAGTCATACAACTCAATAAAGGTGTGACTTGTAGTCCGGAAAATACGGTAATTGGGTTGAGGATTAGGTTTAGGGGAGGGTATGTGTTGGGATGAGGCACGCAGAAGTTGTGATTGAGTTTTGGGTAAGTCTACTGGAACTGAATGTAAACCGACGAAAGGTTCCATGAATTCCATGAAGAAGAACTGTGAGTGAGTGAGTGAGTGAGTGAGTGAGTGAGTGAGTGAGTGAGAAAAAGGACAGAAAAGAGTCAGAATAAACAATACACTTAAAAATAACCCTCAAATGGATCTAAACAAACAGAACAATCAGATCTGTGTCCGACAGTGAAACCGTTTGGGTTTTTTCCCTTACATTATCACTAATACTGTTGAGATAGTGATGCCCGTGGATAAATGTAAGCAGTGGCACTATCTTAGTTCTTTTCATTCATTTATGAAACGTCTGCATTTGTTTTGGAAATGTTGTTGTTTTCAATTGTACTGGGGACTTTTTACTGAGACCGACATGAAGGAATATAGACATAAGGAAAAGCTAAGAGGAAATAAAAACTGTTGTCCTTATTTAATTGCCTATTAAAGTTTTAAAACTTCTCGGAAGGCATTTAGAGGAATTTGCATCATACTTTGTGTCTGCTGCAAGTGGTGTGGGTTTCTTTACCTCTAATTGTGTGAGGCCCATATCTTTCACACTAAAAACAGCTATCAGAAGAAAATGATAATGGTTGAGGTCACAATAAGTTTAAATAGCCTCGACTAGTTTCTACTTTGGTCTAACAATCAGCTTTACAATTTCATTTCCAGGACTGAGCTCCTGCTGAGATGATGGTTTGGCTAGGACTGCAAGGAAGACTATCTATAGAAGTGTGCAGCGTGAATGTTTCCTTTCATGTCTGCCAGTGTAAAGGCTTTCACTGCTCAGATGATGACTTGACATCCAAAACAAAAAGTCACTGCTAACATCAGAGGGAAAATCAGTCCTGTGTGCAATGTGCCTCATCAACATTGTGTTTCACGCAGTTTTTCCTTCTTTTCTTCACTTTCCCACTGTCCAATTTTCTCTCCCTCTGTGATGTTGTGCTTTATAGCTGCATTACTCCCATATGGCCCTCCACATGGACCAGCACTCCCAGACTTCCTCGCCTGTATATATTAGCTGCCCTCTGCTGTTGTGCTGGACTTGTGCTTGTGTTACACAGCTGCAGAAAACAAGTTTAATTGCTTTCCAAACAAAAGTAATTTATTTCTATCTGGCTGTTTTTCAGAGGAAACATAAAAATCCCTCTCAAGTTCACCATGGTCTCCAAGACAAAACATGAGTGTAAAGTTTCATTTTTGTCTTTATGCTGCAATGATCCTGGACGTATGGCAATGGCAGGGTTAGCATTATAGCACAATTTGATTCTAGGATCGTTACCCTTTCTCAGGGATCTGCATGTTTTTTTCCTGTGTAAGTGGGTGTCAAAAACACATACGTTTAAGGTGTATTGCTGTCTACAAATTGCACCTAGAGAGATGTGTGGTTTTCTTTCTCAGTGTGTGTTAGCCAGGTGACCCTGTATTGGTTCAGTGTCAGTTGAGACTGGTCTTAGCTCGAGGATAGATTAATGGTGCATTGGTCTTCTCATTTTATACAGTAATAAACTCTTGTA